>JAUEKU010239030.1:0-15429 GCA_032274805.1 Gypsophila paniculata | reverse complement strand
TATGTTACTGAAAACATATCAACAAGATGAGCCTTTTGAGGTTTTACCTTGCCAATATTGTGGAATGAATACATCCGCAGCAAACTCATACAAAAATCGATGAGAACAGCAGTTTCATGAGTTTCCAGATATATAATCTGCCCGTCAACCCATTGCACGACAAATTTGAGCAGTAGATAGACAACTGCAGACTGAAAATTTACATAAATTAGCCATACAGCAGATCAGCAGACTTGAAATGCCAATTTTTTTTTATTACTGATAGGTAACATATATCAATAATGCTAACAAAAAGCTATTTAACATGTGTCCAAGTACACAGCTATAAGAACAGAGCGCAGGAGCAATATGAGCAAGCACACATGCTACTGAGAAGTACTTAATAGTTAAAACTATAGATGAGACTGCTTGAATGCTTTTCTTGTGGAAGTTTTGTTCAACACCCAAAGCAAGGTTGCTGAGGACGTAAAATGAGAATGGCGTACTGCTGCGTATTACAGCACAAAGAAGAGTATGTTTGATGCATTGCGCCATTGCCACATTTTAAATCGTATAGAAATTAGTGATGTCTTTCCATATCTTTTGCTCAAATTGAGTATTACAGCACAGAAAGGGTGTTTGATACCTCATCCTTGTAAATTTCAAGTAGACTTAAAATCATCACATTATAAATCGTATAGAAATTAGTGATGCTTTTCCATATATTTTGCTCAAATTGAGTATTGCTGCACAAAAAAGAGTGTGTTTGATACCTCATCCTTGTAAATTTCAAGTAGACTTAAAATAGATTTCATCACAAAACACCCCATCTCATAGATTGCCTTCTGCGTCCGAGGTTCTGAGGCACTAGCAGCTCCACGTAGTCGATCCAGCAAGCAACTCACCTACAATAGAATATCTGATAAGAGCAATGCAAATTTACAAACACATCATAGTAAAGGATCTGATTTGTAACAGAATTGACCTACCACAAAAATAGTTTCTGGTTGTTGGGACACCTTCTTGAGATCAGGCTTGCCAGACAAATCGACAAGGTAGGCAGTCATATGATGCATGAGATCTCGAACATACCTGCATGATAAAACGCATGGTAACCAGAAAACATTCAACCAATGATTTCGACCTCAGCCATTATAGAGAAGACTTACTGATTTGACTCGTCAGAATTTCTCAATCCAGTAGCAGAAATAGCGAGTGTGCGTGCAAGAGATCGCTGCCATGGAAGCAAACATCACTTTTATACTCTAATCAATGAGCTTATAGATAAGTAAAGATCGAGTTACAGAAGCAACGAAGATTTACTTGGTGCGGCGTACCCAGTGAGAACAGAGTTTTTCCAGTTGCAAATGAATTTGCTAAATCACGCCAGGAATCCTGCACCATGATGCTGAATATTAATTTCACTTTTGTCCGTTCCACAAACTATTAGAAGGCATACGACATTCCAAAAGCAAATCAACAGAAGACATTATTCAATTATTGTTTATTTCCCCTTTTGTAGATGAGCAGAAACAGATATAACTCAAGAAACCTATGTACTAAGTACTAACAACCCAGGGATAGAGATGCACTACACCAACTGAGTCGTCCATTGCAAAATATGCAGGGGCTAGAACAACGTCGAGTGTAAGCACCTAAGTAAGATAATCTTTGGCTAAATCGAGTTATATCATTGACGCAAGGTTTACCCATGTAATGGTAACTGGGAGTTCACAATCATATTTCTGGTGACCAAAAAGTATCGAGTCAGTTATTGGAATGCATCATCAGACGATCAAATTCTCTGTAGACGTTTAGTTCCAGAAAAAACACTATTATTCCATGATTTTGTTAGGGTCAAAGCACACTATTAGCGATTAGTTTTTAATGCGAGAAATTGAAATTGTCTTCCTCTTGATCGCACTTACAATGAAATGCAAACCAGGATAAGCAAACTGAAGCATGGTAAAAAGGGGTTTGGCAATTACAAAGCACAAAAATGACAAGCAAATCACTGAACACGACAAAAATCACAGCGACATCTTGTTGTTTAAAGACAAACATATATGAGCCTCCAATCATTATTTAAGCAAGGCATATAACATGAATCCAGCAAAACCAAATTTTTGTCAATACCATGATGCTGAAGATCCTGAACACATATGGACGTCAGAAAACCGAAAAACTGGATAGCATACAAGGGCTTAAAGATGGATGCCATATCACTCACCAAAGAAACTAAGTGGGAACATATATCCCTGCGTCGAACAAGGCCATGAAGCAGATGGCGACAAGTGAGTTCCTGAGATCAAGGTATCAATCTTTGATCAAAATCAAAATAAAAGCTGGGAAATGAAAACGGCTAAACACAATCATCTGAGGCGAAATTCTGAATCACTTCCATCTTGGAAGGATGGAGTGCTGCCTGCTACAGTGCTACTGATTCCTTTATTAAATAATCAATTAACTGGGAAGCATAATAGACATTCTTGTTCGATAAGACACCAAGGTAAAGTAATGGCTAACATTAAAATATTGTCCGTGTCCATTCAAACTGTTTCCTAGCAACCGGCTGAAACGTTTCGGCTGTACATCTTTTCCCTAACCTCACATTGTAGACATAATTATTCAATTTCCAAATTGCAGGATCAAATAGGTATGTTGAAAGGTAGTCTCTCATCGAATAGTGGTTTCTGCTTTATATGGGGCTTAACCAGAAATGCCGATCTCTAGTAACCGGACATAGCCTCGTAGCTTCAGATCACTTGTGGCATGAGAAAATCCAGGGTACAAATAACAGGGCATCAATGCAAGGAACATTGTGTAGATAATACATACTTCCACTCTGCTTCGGCAGAAGCGGGCATTTACAGTTGCTTGATAGGTACGAGGTAGACATGGTAAGATTCCTAGGATAAACATATACAAAATTCATACCTGCAAATCCTTCTCCCCCGGGTATGAAATCAAAGCTGTCATTGATACTCGAACAATAATATTCAGCACAAACTTCCCCTGACTATGCTCTCCGAAATAGTCGAACAAAGCCTTTCTGGATTGTTGAAGCTGTTCTGGAAGATAACTGCCATCACTGGTGCCATTACCTTCAGGTGGCATCAAATAAGTGCGTGACCATCGAGCAATGAACCATATTAAAGCCTGCACAAATTTTTTTATCAAGAATATGTAAAGGCTTGTTGTTCTTTAAGGGTTGGGATGTATTTAATGTAAAAGGCTAAATCAAATCTGCAGTTACATATTTTTGTCAAGTAGTACTGTATTATCGTGTTCCCATTTTCAACTAAAGGCAAACGTCACACTAATGCGGTGTTGATTGCAAGTGAAAATTGTGGATGATGCTTGAAGTTGAGGAGCCGTGTATTGTTTTCAAGCTTGATTTTCTTGTGATAGGGTGACTTGGGTGTTCCTTGATTAAATGCTTAAAATGACAAGGTTTGGCACACGCAGGGGGGCAATTGATTAAAGGTTGAAAATCTAATGTGTATTTTCAGTTAATGGACCGCCTAAGAAGTGGATCACTTCTACGTGATTTAATCAGGGTACCTCATATCGCCATTCTTTTTCACACCTCTGGTATATGTATCAGGTAGGTGTTAGGTACAGTGGCTAATGTTGCAGTCATCAAGGGGGTCTAAGACTCAAAGTGGAAAGGAAGCTAGTACAAGTTAAAATGTTACTATTCCTTACTTTGCTAATGATATAAACTTATTTCTTTCAGGAGAGATGGACATATTCCAACATATTTTCTTCATCTAAAGTGGATATCAGCTAGTTCAACGGAGAAAGGCCTAGGCAATTCATGGATTATACATCTGAGGTACTACCTCAGATGTTAAGTTTCTGAGTTTTTTTTTTTTAAGATTCTGAGTTCCATACTCAAAAACTAAAATTAATACTCAAAAATTTAATTACTACTCAAAAACTTACTCTAAAAACTCAAAAAAATTGACATCTGATCAGATGTATAATCCTATTTCTCCTAGGAAGGTGCCAAAAACAAGGGTTTGGGACCTGTTTGCATCATTACCTTCGGAGCTCCCCTCAAACCATAGAATTAAACAGAAGTACCTAAAGACCAGAAGTTGGCAAGTCACTCTATGTTCATATAGAGTACTCCCTCTAATTTTATCCAATAAGCCTCAATGGGTTTTGCACAAATTAATAAGGAAATGAAAAAAGTAGGGGTATTGATGTCATTTCATAACGAAAGAGCTGTGCAATTTTGTACAAAAGAGAGAAATGTAAGGATATAATGGTCATTTTGTACACAAAATTTGTTATAATTAGAATTTAGAGATGGAGTTAAATGGATAAAATTGCTACCAACGGAAATGAAGCTTATTGGAAAAGATGGAGGAGCATAACCTAAAAAAAGTATCATTAGTAAGTAGCAAGCATAGAATGGTGATTCCAAAAGACATGAAAGAATGATTACTAAAGTCTACCTCCATCAGTCGAGGACTGAAAATAGCTGCTCTGATTTCTGGATCACCACTCTGCTCAGCAAACTGTAAAATTGAACTGCATCAAATGACAAATTATCGTCGGTCAAACATTAGTTGTTCCCATAATATCACATGTTTTTAAATGACCTCATATCTTACTGGAAGTAGAACCAATAATGGAAGTAGATATGAACTATGGAGTATGATTTTGGATTTACATCCAAAGTTACTACAGCTGCATTTTCAGGAGGTACTTGCCAATTTTATGATGCAATGACCAAAATCAAGACTCATACAGCTATTCGATAAAATGCTAATATCAATTTTGATGGTTGTGGTCCTGGTAAGGTGGATTTATCATCGATGATTAAGATCAAAGAATCAGTACGGGAATAAATCTACCAAGCTTCGCTTAAAGAAAGGAGTACACTTCTGTAAGAAGTTAATACAATAGTTTGGTAAGTGGCTTCCGCTTGAACTCTAATATTATGGATCATGAGGCCAAATACAACTCCAAAAAGTGCACTTATTTTCCTTCTTCGTTTAATGGTTTATGCAAGTATTCAGATTACATATGGCAATAAACATTGATAAAACAAAGGATTGTAGATTGACCTTTTTTATTATTTTTATCCTAATATAAGTTGTTGTAAGTGCGCCCCTCTTCCAACTTTTAGCAACTATTACTGCATTAAAGAGATCACGAAGTGACTCTTGACAAAGCTAAAAAGAATTTACCTGGAAAGCACGACAACTGGATGCTTGTCACCTTCAGTACAACCAGCAAAGTGCATCTGTATTGCCTCCGGAACCTTAATGCAATTAAAACAGTCGCAAAACAGATAAGAAATTTAGACACGGAGAAAAGCATCAAGAATAGAAAGAAGGTAATACACAGAAATAACTGAAGACATGGATAACACATGAGATTTCAATCCAGTCTTTTTATTGTTCACCACAACAGGAGTGAAATATAAGGTGCTGACTCTAGTAATATTTAGTTGTGTTTCAATGATGACGAGTAGTTTAATCCCATTTAGTTCTCATGCCTTTAATCGTTTGTGTTTCTCAAAGTACTTGGCAATTTAAATGGTCCAAAAGCTATTTTTCTCATAGTACTTGGTATCTTACAAAGACCAAAAGTGAAGTTAAAGGTTCTGAGAGGTTGAAGAAGAAATGAAGATTAATAGATCAAAAGTGTTGTAAGGAAATGAGACATGTAAGTATATTTTCGGAGGACTAAAAGCATCAATTTGATAAAATCTTTTCTATCAAAATTATCATTCGATAACGTTTTTTTTATATCATCTAAACTTCAAAAAGTAATTTTAATCTTAGTCGAACTTTCTTGGTCACCACATTATATGTAAGATATTAAGAACATTTTATAATCTCCTAATCGTGGAGTATTTTTCTTTATTAAAACAAGAAAGTTTTTCAAAATTGTGTACAGAAAGCTGTAGTCCATAGGCAGCTAATCACAGAATTAAATTGCACATCAGTCTCAGAAGTCTGACAGCAAAGTTCAGCGTAAGAGAAGCTTGGAAAGGATATGTTAAACAGATAGCAGAAACAATGCAGGGAAGAAGTTGAATTTAATTTACAAAATCCTGTACGAAATTAACACTAACCAATGGCAACTCTCCTTCTCCTTCCTCTGCAAGAACATGTCCAGTTATCAGCAAAAGTGAGTAAATTTCTTCCAATATTGCAGTTGGATCTGATTTGCCTCTCATCTGAAAACAGCAAAGACAAATATTTAAATCAGAGCTACAAAAAAACAAAGTACCAATGCGAAGACAAAGTAAATTTGTTCAATCAATTCAATAAGTTGGGTTATCAACTTGACCATAAATGCAAATAATTTTACAGTGCAAATTTGTGTGTTCCAGAGGACCAGTATCACAAACCAACGATGGGTACCACTGAATTCAACACACGCCAACATTATAGCAATTGAAATAAATCACTAACAAGGCAAGCGCTGAACCAACTTCCTAACAGGACTTGTGATATTAAATATTAAGATATGTAGATTGTCATACATTTCAGAATGGTACTGTCGACTTCTGATTTAATACAGAAAGAATTTATGGTGAAAAAGGAATATGAGAATTACGCCTAGGTTGTCCACATTTCAGGTTTCTACAGTTCCAACAAGATCGGCGGAAGTCATTCCCGACAATAACAACAGAGGGGCTGTTTCAATAAGCCCCTTAACCAAAATTGAGACACCCTCTTGGAATTAGAAGTGTAAGGAGTTTTATAGACATTGTGATCAAGTCCACTACGTCAGAAAGCTAAAAGAATTATAAACAGGTACCAGTTTGGTAAGTCCATAACAAGTTCTGGAAAATTGATCACTAAATGAGCAAATAAAAAATAAAAAGTTATCTCAACCTGATGAAGTTGAGCAAAACGTTCCACGAAAAGTTTAGCAAGGAATGGAACTGAATATTCAATTGAAGCCCTTGCTATGAGACCATAAGAACTCAGCCTTTCATCCATGCCTGTGAAAAAAATATTCAATGGAACTATATTGAGCTATGGCACAGCACCAAACACCTGATAGGAAGAAAAAATGACAAAAATCTGTTCTAAAAAGAGAATTGACCAAAAATTGAAGCCTGAAGGTAGTCATTCCCGTCATCATCATCAAATGCTGACGCAGACGCAGCTACAACAGATACAATATATAAACAAGGTTAATCTAACAAGTACAACAGATAAAAGCAAACTTCTTTCAAAAAGTTACTACCTTTCAGCTCAGACTCCACTATTAATGCAAAAAGATTGGCTGCAGCACTTATGCTTTCAGGAGGAAGAGGTGGGTTCCTGCTGCTACTCTCAATCGGCTGTTAAAAAACAGAAGGGGTGAAATTGAAACTAGAGTTAAATGCAAGAGTAATTTGATGACTCCAACTTGTACTACATTAATTATACTAGATAATAAGAGCCAGAGACGAACAAAGATGATGTACATTACAGGTTCCCACCATCCTGCATAAGACGGAATGGAAAAAAAAAAGAACAGTATGGGGAGGTCATAGTACGCAGAAAGAGTAATGTTTTTTAAAATATCACCAAGGAGAGCTCTCTACTCAGAGATTGTAGGAACTATCATAAGAAACTCTAGTCCTTAAACCACCCCGACGAACATTTTGTTTTGAATTTATTTAGAAAGAATCTATACATAATGAAATTATACTAATACTAACAACAAATCAAGAAGATCATGGAGCATACAGATAAAAGATGCAGGTGCATACCGCAAGAAGTGCAGCCCATGTATCTAACAAGATATCACGTGCTACCCAGCTCCAAGTCTCCTCATCCGTTACAGTAGCCATAAGCACCTTAACAACTTCACTCATCAAGCTAGACAACAATGTAACTGTTCCAAATGGGCTAAAGATAACCCAAAAAAAACCAACATCAGTACTAAAACATAAACATTCTATCCTGCCGAAAGCATTGAAACAAAATTAGCTGCTAACCATATTGATTTCAAGAGCTTGTCGAATACAAATGGTGAACCTACAGTCGCTATGGCCATTAGTGCACGGCAGCCATCAAGCATTTCACTGAAAAAGATACAGTTTAAATTAAGATCAAATGTTTATAAGAAAATCTGGTCATTTCATCATAATAGTTCGTGAAATAGTCACTAAACAGGACTGAAAATGGGCTAAAAACATGTAACTCAAACCTTTCACTCTTTCCACATTCAATTTCCCTAGCAACAGCATCTGGAGGATGAACCCATTGAATAATTCCAGTTAGCAGTTGAACAAGATGGTGCTCTTGCATATGCCCATTATCTGTACCAACATTAGATGATATATAAGAAGTCAACTTAGTCCACCTAAATGTGCGAGGAGCAAGCTATAAGGTGAAAATGTTTCAATAACTGCTGAAGTAATCCACTGAATAATCAGTCACTTATTACAGAGAACATTGGTTGGGTCAGATAAGAAATAACTAATTACTGCTCAGAGGACAATAAGAGGGCGTAAGATGTTAGCTACTGGTAAAACATGAGAGGGCTGGGCGAGGGGTAGGCCAAACGCCCAAAAGGAAAAGGGTGCTTAAACAAGTAACTTCAAGAAGACAAAAGTGGGCAGTGCCTAAAATGAGGATACGCAGGACTAAGATATGTGATTGAAAAAAGATATACCTTCTAACAACAATATGCGGAATATTATATAATTATGTTGGCCAAGCAGCAAAGAAAAAATTACCAGCAGGAAATATATTTCCAGTCAAAGAGCAGAACTGCACAATAAGCTTACGAGCAGAGACTGCAATAGGACAATCGATCCAGTACCCTTTGAGCGGAAACTTAATCCTCAGAGCTCCATAAATATTTAAAACCCAGCTGACATGGCCACTTGAAAGTAATAGCTCCTGCCATGAAGGACCAGGCTTCCATACGAAACAAAAATCAAATTAATTAATAAATCAAATACGCCAATGCCCAGCAGGCAAATCAATTTCTTCTTGTTCAAGACTTTTGATCAATAAATTGAGATTACCCTAAAACGTGTTTATATTAGTTATACATCAAAAAGCATGGAAAATAGGCAGAACACTGAATTACACTACTACATTGGGCCCCACAGGAAATACAAAGATGAGTAAGTCTTTCACCAGTCGTTCACTGTTAGAATGCAGCTAGCAATAAACAAATCATTCATTAAGATAAAGATTAACATGTAAATGATGAGCGAAATTGTTTGCATAAGATAAAAAGGACGCAGAAGTTTGAAGTAAGAATATAATGAACATATAGAATAGTGAAACGTTTAAATCATGGTCAAAAAGATAAAATCATTCTAATAGAATTGTCAAAGTTGACCATATGATTTTTGTGATGTATATATGCTTTATGACCAAGCGTGAGGTGCAACAACTCCTTGAACAAACATCAAACGTAACTTTGTTAGCTCAGTGAAATATTGTATGAAATATGAAACAATACCTGAACTAAAAGGCATTCAGATCTCCTCGCGTAGGCAGCATCGGGTTTAGCGTCAGCAGCAAAGACATCAATGTTCTTTTTGACAGTGTCACCAGAACTGTAGCGGAAATCCCAATTCAAGATTTGAAGCATCAGACGCAAGCTAGCTGTACAGACTTTAGCTTCAGGGACCTCAGAAAGAGATTCAACTATTTGGTCTGTAACACTGCAAGCAGCTTGCTGTGCCCAGCTGTAGAAGGTCTAAGATGAAATGCATATTAAAAAAAGGTAACTGGGAAAAACGTAAATTGATGACAAATAGACTTGCCCGCATGCAAATCTTCAAATGTAAGGAACAAATAAACATGAAAGTACTCATCATTGAGAACAGCAATAACCTTTAGGTGCTCCAGCTCCATCGATCTCCGGCACTGCTCATGGAACTCTCTCGGAAGGCCCATGGCAGTTGAGGTGGAAGGTGAAAATTCAGAGACCTGAAACAAAACTTATCATGACACACAGCAGAGAAGAAAAAATATTTAAGATTATCAAAAAGAAGGCTTGAGAGGCAAGCACCAGTAGTTTCGGAAAAATACAAGTTGATATTTATAACTACCAGAGACTCCAGAAAATTAATCCCAGTGAATTGCACATCAACACCATGGTTGCCAGCGACTGCCTGATTTATCTGCAGAAAAGAAAAGTCAAACATAAGATGCATATACAAAAGAAGATCGCAAGCCATACAGGAGACACGCTGAAAGGAAGCCGCACTTTAAGGTGATAAAAAGACAGACCATTGAAGGTTAAGTTCTGCGAAAAGCAGTGAGCAGGCTACTTACCTTGCACGCTAATCAAATAATTTATATAAGGTCCGTATGCACAGAAGGGAACGTCAGGAGTAAAAAGGTACATGAGCTAGTTCATAAGAAAATAACACCAACAAGAAAATACTCCGTACTATTTATTGAAGAAAATTAGTTATGTTGCATTATTATTCTTAAGCAGATGTCAAGGATGATTTATGTTGTTGAGAAATGGGGACTCCAAGAGAAAGATACTAAGTAAAGGAGGAACCAAATGTTTGGTTGCAGACCAGGTCAAAGGTTTCATCAAGGATGAAAACAAAATCCATACCTGGAGTAAAAAAGCCTCTTTCTCATCACCCCGGAACTCCAGCCTGCACAAAAATCATAATTTTCCCCAGAAAACAAAACCAGCCATGGATTGAGACTTTGAGTTTGATAATCACAAAAACGAAGTTCTCGCTAAACAGTATTCAAAATCACACATAAATCAATATAACCAAGAAGCCGCAAACAACAAAACCTAAGCATGAATTAACAAATTGCATATGTGAAAATTTAATGAAAGCACGGCGGCAAATGAAACCCACTAATTCTGCGTTTGGGTCTATTGTGTCACGTAAATGCTGATCCCTGTGAAAAAGACGATACAACATTCTAACAGCTGATCCCTGATCACTCAAAACTTCAAGATCATTTAACCATTGGACTTACCAGCCTCTTTTAAGCAGCTGAGCGGCCACTGATGAAACCTTTGACTGTACATAGCCTTCGGGTGAACTTGCATGTTGCATGACAAAGCACAAACAGAAACTGGAAAAAAAGACGAGGAGTAATAACTTTAGCTATGATACATTGTATACTGCTTATTAGTCACATACTCTATTTTTTTTTCATGGAGCCCCATATTCTTTTTGTAGAAATTTTTACCATTTAGCTCCATTTCCTATTGTGGAACATTTTTGCTTAGAAAATAACCCTTTCACCCTCTCTTTTTCTTCCTTCCCATAAAACTAGACCCATGTGCTACAAATATGACCATTTATACCCTTACTTTTTCTCCCATCCTAAATTGTGCAAACTCCTATGGGGCTCAATGAAAAAAGTAGAGTATGTGAACTGTTTCAAGGTTGCTAAAAGAATCCCACCTAATCAAGCTTCTTTTATCCACCAACGTCAAAATTCCCCATTCTCTGATAGCCGCATTCCGAATTGCAGATGCAGCCTGAAACCTTGCATTGGCTACTTGTGAATTCTCTGAGCAAGTAGAAACAATGGCCTTTAACATAAGCATAAAACAAAGAGCTTAAGATACATTACGTGGTTTGAAACCATCAATTACAGTCTATGTCTAATACTAAGGAAATCGCCACAACTAATATGCCAAAGAGAATAATCTAGGGCCTTCTTTATCAGAAACATATTCACCAAAGTCTTAACGACCTCTTCCAATGGGTATCCCTCCAAGAGGTAATGATGCGCCTATGGTTTTGGAGGTATCCCGCTTAATCAATCTTTAGAATCATACATACAATAGACAATACCCGGTTCTTCATCATATATTTTGTGGTTCAGCTTCCTACATCCTTGGAAAAAGAAGGTGCTGCATTTCAACTCCGGTTTACTACTTGATTCGGCACTTTATGGAAAGAAAAGTAGCAGAATACTACTATAGTCTATACTAGTAACAAGGCAAGTTCAATCATAGCACCAGCAAGATTTACAAGCACGCTCTTCTAAAACCATGATCACCACTAGTAATCCTATAAAAATGGAAACAACTTCTACATACCAAGTATATATTTGCAAGCCTGGTAAGGTTGGGGAGATTGGCTGAGCGACAAGATAGTAGCCTCGGCAGCGGATGGATTTACATGCATCTGATAAAAAGAGAGATCACATTTTCAGAACGGGCAAGAAAAATAGAATCTAAGATTAACCACGTTAATTCGAGACGAGAGTGACATTTACCAAAGTTGTACCTGAGTGCAAGATAATACGACATGATTGCAAAAAAAATAAATTCAACTTATGCGAATAGTATATCATTAGTATAAGTAAATTTATTCCACAATTGTAATAATCATTCAAGCCAAATCAATCAATTTGACAAATTAATTACTTGTATGACTACATAGTCGTCATGTCAACCAAACATACTAAAACTGTACCTAAAAAGGTTACATGCAGCATTGCGCTGGTCACAAAGCATAAATTCAATCTAATCCAATATCAAAGGAATAAACTCTAGATAAAACCCCTTTCTTAGACAATAAAAAGGGCACCTTACGCAAGAAAAAAAAATCATAAGGAAGAAAGTGTCCATTGTCTAATGTATAGGACAGACGTCTTCTACAACTTTGGTAATGACTTTATACGTTCAATTCTGATGGACACAATTAGTTTCCATATATTTTCTCAGATATCTACGGGAAGAAAGGTCTTTTCATAAATGTAAACATTATACTATATAAATAAATTCTAAAAATGTAAGATGAATCAATTTCTTCATGCTTAGGGTTAGGAATTAGCTATCAAAAACTCGTAGAATCGTTTCGTGAAGATATATCGTCCAAGCCACTCGCAATCAGGCCAATTACTCCGCCAAACTTCCAGCGTCAGAAAACTGAAATCCCATGCGACCTTAACTTCTTGCCATGGAATAAGTCTCTCCTTACAATAACAAGTCGGTACACGCACAAAACACAATTTTGTAAGCAACAATCCCAGCTATCATCGGCTTGTTCGCTACAGCGTTTTCCCTACTCTCCAAGCATAATCACAGAGTATAATCCACGACAACGCAAAAAACAGTTTTATTAACATAATCAAACAGTTTACAGCGATTTCATCAGTACATGCCTAACATCATAAAAAAGCAGACATCGAATCGAACTGAATTGAACAAAAACAAAATTCAAAAAACACAAAATAAGCAATCAATTTCACTGAAAAATAATAATTCAATCATTTGTAACAAGACTAACATCACAAAAACGCAAACAAGAATCGAAACGAACAAAAACAAAACAAGATTCAACAAAACAAGTTGTTCATTCCACGATTCAACAAAACAAGTAGTTCATTCCAATCATCAGTAACAAGACTAACATCATAAAAAAAGCAAAGACTATCGAATCGAAACGAAATGAACAAAACAAAACAAAATTCAACAAAACAAGCGATCAATTTCAATGAAGAACAATAACTAAATCATCTTTAACAAGACTAACATCATCATCATCAAAAAAAGCAAACAAAAACCGAACCAAAATTCAACAAAACAAGCAATCAATTTCAGTGAAGAACAATAACTAAATCATCTTTATCAAGACTAACGTCATCAAAAAAGCAAACAAGAATCGAACCGAAACGAACAAAAACAAAATTCAACAAATAAGCAATCAATTTCAGTGAAGAACAATAACTAATTCATTTTAACATGACTAACATCATCATCATAAAAAAAAAAAAAAAAAAAAGCAAACAAAAATCGAACCGAAACGAAACGAACAAAAACAAAATTCAAGAAAACAAGAAATCAAAAGTAAAGAATGCAAGAAAAACATTAACCTGAATAGAAGAACAAGCGAGTTCAATAGCGTGCATGATAGATTGAAGACGAGCCAAATCATTGTGTTCAACAACACCTTGCATTTTCTGAGATATTTAATCAAACAAATTCAAATTTAAATTCATAAAAATAAGTGAATTAAAATTCGAAATTAGTAGTTAAATGCAGTATTTTTTATTGATTTTGAGTGTTTAAGATGAAGAATTACTCGGAATTGATTGATGAATGAGTTGACAGAAGAGACGAGACGAAGCACAGTCACCACAGTCCACTTCGCTAGCGAGCGACCGAGCGAGCGAACAAACAAGGGTTCGCTTCGTGGTTTGGGTTATAAACGAACTTGACCCGAAAATAATCCCGTCATATACGTTAGACGATGTGTTTATTTGTATTTATAAATAGAGGCACTTTAATGTTTATTGTAAATATTTTAGAACCTTTAAAAATTGTCATAATAAGTGTTAAAATAGTCGGAATAAATATTATATTGGTCACCATTCCACAATTAAGTCGTAAAATTGATGATTTTAATTGTCTCAGTTACAATTTTTCGAGATGGTAGGTTCAAGTCTACTTTGTTCTATATATAAATATAAACGCGTAAAAAAAATTGATATAATGTACGAATTGTTGGTTTTATATCGAAATTTTTGTATTTTACGATGCAAGTACGATCAACGTTCACAAAACTACGGAGCCTTTATAGCTGAATTTTGATTCGAGTTTGTAGGAATTTGCGTTAGACATGCAATCTTCGCTTCTACACCATGGTCTGAAGTCCGAACGTGTTTCTAGACGATGATATTCTCGCGATACACCATGATATTTTCTAAACGTATATACATATATTTTCGCGATACACCATGATTATCCGAATGTATAATCCGAACATACTCCATGGTCTTTTCCGAACGTATAATCTGAAGATACACCATGGTTTGAACGTGATACAAATCATACAATATTACAATGGCACGATCAACCCAAACTACCGTTTAACCGAAGAAATTTTTCAGTACATCTTAGCGTATTGCCGTATCATATTATCAAATTCCATAACCTTGACAAGAGCTTTTAACTTTTACTATTACGTAGATTCCTATAAAATTGTGGTCTACATAAACAATCGACATCATATACCAAATGCAACTAAGAAATTTTCGTGTAAGAAAACAATATCCGATGCAAACACGAAAAATACAACTAAAGAAAGTTGCTCATTGTCCCCCAGTGGCGTAACTAGAAGATATAGGACGCCGAGTCAAATTTACCAAACCCAATAACCATCGCTACAAGTTAGCGAGATCTTATACAACAAAGTAGGTTTAAATATAGCATTTCCGCAGTAAGATTTCCAAAAACCTATTTAGTCACTCCAATATTGACTCGAGCTCGATAAATATCAACTTCCTAGTTATGGCCTTAAAAAGCCTTAATAAAATCGTTCTTATCGAGCAAAAAAAGGGAGAACAGACTCAGATTATAGCAGTAAAATCTGGAATGAACAAACACTTTCAGTACATTTTAGTGATGCTTATTTTACCCAATTTAATGCAAAGGGTTGAACTTGTATGTATACATATATAAATCTTGAAAATCCTGTGATTTAGTATTTCGAGCCAATTACAGAGGAGACATAAACAA
>JAUEKU010238921.1:0-15430 GCA_032274805.1 Gypsophila paniculata | reverse complement strand
AGCGAGACCCCCGTCATAGTCGTTCGAAGTGACAACTATTCCCGTAAATCTCGTAAATATTTATGCAAGCGTACACTTCATACTACCCGAACTTACATTATAATATCCCGAGTTTACCCATCTTGAACCAAACTTGAATACACTAAATGAATCGGTAATTTACACTTAAATCACCAACAATCTTCACTAAAATTGCAAATTTGCCATTCAAACTTTCTAAGGTACCACAATCACAACATTATCCCAGGATTCGGTCCGTCAATAGCTTGGTAAAAGGTTAAACGTATGTAACTTATTTTAAAATATTAAAAATACGAACAAATAATAGTACTTTCTAGTTTTAATTCTTAGTCTTACTAAGGTTACACTCCCGTATTTTAGACAATAAAGTTCATAAACCATAACGTTGTTATGCCAACTATGTAATACACTACGTATTTACTATTGGCACAATGAAAAAAGTACCTTGAATTCAAGATATAGAAAGATCTTTTGCAAACATCATTACAAATTTATAGGTAAAAAAGGCCTTCAAATTTGACGTATCAAATGGTTTAACATGTCGAAACTTCTTAGAGCTTTAGTAGTGAAAATCAGACGTATAGAATGTGCCACAATTTTTAGTCCTCATATATGAACATTGACTCATGTAGTCATCATTGACCCATGGCAAACTCGTAAATAAGTTCGAGTTTCGGGGGCATTTTTAGAATTCGATTCCTATAACTTCGCAAATATTGCATTATTGTAAACTTAACAAACTCAATGTCTAAGGCAATGTTTGGTTCATCACATTTAGTAACATTATTTTGCCTTGTTTTACTACAAGTATGCTTTTTAATTAGTCCGATATCGTCTGAAGTTATCTTTGAAGAACGATTTGAAGGTATTTACGAAACATTTTTCGTGTTCATTTATGATTGTGTTAATTATACTTATTATCTTGAAATGGTCTTGGTCCCTTTGCATTAGATTTTCGTTAATGTTCGTGTAAAGTCATATAAGATAGTCAGGGACAAGAAGCTCTATATCGTCGAAATTTACTGCCAATAATGTTACCTTAGTGTCTTAACGTACCCTACTTAAGCAAATGTCATCAAATATCGAGAATGCTGAGAAACTGTTTTCAAATGACCCTTGTAACGAAACTATACTCAAGATAGTTGGAAACTCAAGTATAGTGCGTCTTTTGGCTCTATACGAAACTGAGAAAAACTGTCAAATTTTACTAACACCGTCTGGTTTTCTCTTTCGGAATTGGAATAAAAAAGACGGATGGAAGAGCAGATGGGTGGTATCAGACTGGAAAAGAACCGAGGGAAAGGCTGGCTCATTCAAGCACACAGCAGGTAGTTGGGCTGGTGATCCCGACGACAAAGGTATATAACATTACAAGTTACAACGTCTGTCTATTATGTCATTTCGACACTTCACTTTGACGTACGCCAGGTCCCCTGTCCCATACACTGACACTACGACACTGAGACGTGTCTGACACTTGTAGCATGTCAGTCACACTTTTAGTGTCAGGAATCATCAGCAACATTTTTTTTTGTCTGAATCACTGCACATTAAATGACGCTGCAGGAATTCAGACCTCGATTGATGCCAGACATTCTGCCATATCTGCGAAAATAAACGAATTCAGCAATAAGAATAGGACATTGGTGTTACAGTACTCCGTAAAACTTGAGCAGGATATCGAATGTGGTGGAGCATACATAAAGCTGTTGTCTGGGTTTGTTAATCAGAAGAAATTCGGAGGAGATACTCCTTACAGGTTTGTGTTGCCTTCATTTTATTGCATCTACACTCGAGAATGACACAAAAACAACATTACCCCAGTGTCGCAAAGGCTCTGGCCTGTGTCATGGCAGCCTTACTGGTGTTGAAAATGCGACACGATTATTCAATTTCATATCCCAATGAGCCATTTTGCATAATTTGATTCCGTTAGACTGTTACAACAGCAAACGCCTTTGTCTAGAAAATGATTTGGGTTGGATAACATGCACCTAACACCCACAGTAATGTAACCCCGAGAAAGAAAAAACCGTCGTGTATTCTGTATTTCAGAATCACAGGAAGAGAACAAGGACTAAAAAATTCGAAGGGACTTCAAACATAAACTCATTGATGATTGTTCTTCGGTGCAGTTTGATGTTCGGACCAGATATCTGTGGCACAGAAGTAAAGAAGCTTCATCTGATACTTTCATACCAAGGCCAAAACTACCCTGTCAAAAAAGATTTGCAGTGTGAAACCGACAAGTTAACGCACTTCTATACATTCATACTAAGGCCCGATGCTACTTACAGCGTCCTGGTCGACAATCGAGAGAGAGACTCGGGAAGTCTCTACACCGACTGGGACATCCTCCCTCCTAGGAAGATCAAAGACGTTAATGCCAGAAAGGTTCGACACTCAGTCTGTCGGAAATTATACAGTTTCTTACAACTTTTATGCTGATATTCTCTGACTTGGAACTTTTTTAGCCTGCAAATTGGGAAGAGAAGGAGTATATTGATGATCCTAACGACATCAAGCCCGAGGTATAACACTTGAAAACATGAAACGATTTAGTGAAGTTATAATTCATCATCACTGTGATTATATTTCATCAAATTTATGTAGGGTTATGATTCTATACCTGCTGAAATTCCTGACCCAGAAGCAAAACAGGTAACTCGACTTCTTACTTTCTTCCTGTCATCTGAAATTTTTATCAAACGCTTCTTGTCAAGGAAAGAGGTATAGAATTTAAAAGTCCTAAACACATTGTCATTTTACACAGCCTGCAAATTGGGATGAAGACGAGGATGGATTATGGAAACCTCGAAAGGTGCCTAATCCGGCATACAAGGGACCTTGGAGGAGAAAGGTAACTCATCATAGTTTCGACTTTCGAATGAAAACTACCATCAATACTCATCCTTAAAATGTCATTCTTACTTAAAATTTGGTGTTTCTTCTCTACACTAGAAAGTTAAGAATCCAAACTACAAGGGAAAGTGGAAGACGCCATGGATCGACAATCCTGGTATGACTTCACAATTGTTCACAATATTACCCTTATGACTCCCTTTACATTATGAAAAATTATTACTCTAACATGAAGATTAAGTACTCCGTAAATCTTATGAGCTATCACGGTGTCCCCAGAGTTCGAAGATGATCCTGAACTCTATGTTCTGAAGCCGATCAAATACGTGGGCATAGAAGTGTGGCAAGTAAGAAACTATTCTATAAACTTGCCTTTTTGCACATTGTTTTTGCAACCTTTTCGGTTTCATAAGTAACATGTGAGGCATGTACTCTTGTTGTTGCAGGTGAAGGCGGGATCAGTCTTTGACAACATTCTGATATGTGATGACCCCGACTACGCAAAGCAGGTGGTTAATGAGATATTCGCCCATAAAGAGGTAAATGACTCCAATTGATGGAAACAGATGAAGTGTTAGTGTTTGGCTCAGTATGAGTCGCTAAATTGTCGGGTTTTTTGTTCTCTGCGTTGTATCGATACACGAGCAAATTAAGCTTAATTAGTTCGTTATGGCCATTCATGTATTAGGCCGAAAAGGAGGCATTTGAAGAAGCAGAAAAGGTGAGGAAAGCAAGAGAAGATAAGGTGAGAAATCGTTCTTTTTTTTTTACCTTACCTCTTTGTATATACACCCGCCTGCGTTCAATATTTCACTGCAATGTAATTGTCCCATTTTTCCTCACAGGAAGCCGAAAGAGCAAGAGAAGAAGGTGAAAGGAGGAGAAGGGAAAGAGGCAGTGATAGACACTCACGATACAAGGAACGGTATAGAGACCGTTAAAGACGTGTAAGTATCACTTCATTGCTAGACAATGACACAGTTCAGCAACATAATGCTCGGCTTATATATGGAGTATTATACAGAGTAGTTGATCAATGTTTCAATGTTTTTATTTGCAGCACGATCGCCGAAAGTATATGGATGATGATTATCATGTAAGTTCAACATAACCTTCAAAAACCACAGATTTGCTTGGAAAAATTTTGCCAGCATTTTTAATGTCTTCACTGAACTGACCCTATTATTTTCTATGCAGGATGAACTCTAGGCTCTCCGGTCAACGAGCAGAAGATGTATTTTCAGTATCAATCAATGCCGTTTAATCGTAGTCGTTAAGATTAATATTAATGGTATTCAGCAAGATGTTAAAATTGCCTATGCTTATAGAGTGTCTTTTCTGCCTATTTGTGTATCAAACATTAAGCATACTATGATTGAGTTTGTGCAATGATCGGGTTAATAATATGACTGATCACATTTGAGATTACGATATCCATTATTCATAATTGAGATTACAATAACAATTACCAGCTATGATACTCCGAAATCATTTTGGTCGTTGAATTATTGACAACATATTGACAAAAAATATGACTAGGGCTGGCAATTGGCCGAAATCAGGTCAGGTAAAGACAGAATGAAGTATCGAAGACGAGCTTTCGAAACTCTCAATGAAAACTCGACAGAAATTTTCAAAACTAATCATCCAACTGTAGGCAGCAAGATAATAGTCAGCCACAAATTTATCATTGATTTCAAAGCAAAGAAATTTATCATAAATTCTCTGTAAAATAAAATTACTAGAGCTGTTCTACAGCAGCTTGCTAGTACTCCGTAAATTGACAAAACTTGGAACAGATAAACTGTTTGCCGGCATTTCTGCAGAATTTTCAAGTTTCAGTTGCCTGCCAAGTTTGCAACAGCCTTGATCCGATTGCTGGTGATCATCGACACCAATGCCACACTGACAAAATCATCAATCTGTATAAATATAACCTGTCAAAATTCTGACAACTAACATGAGAGCGCACTCGTGACCAATTGGTCATTCTAATAATAGACGAAGTGCGAGTAGTATAGCAAAGCTCGATCTAGTATACAAGCACGACTCTGAACAACTATGAATATAACCTGTCAACAATCTGACAACTAAGATGAGTATGTATACATTGTGAATTGGTCGTTCTAATAGTACACGAGTTGTGACTATAGTACTAAAGCTCAATCCTGAATCCTCTACAGTCATTCAATCACATTGCATCGCCTTGTAAAGTTTAATACTCCAACACAAACAAACAAGCCATGTTGAAACTTACTTACTGAACCAACTAAACAGTCTGGACTGGCAACTTGGCGCTCAAGAGTTTCCAGGTGAGACATTTTTCATAGTACGAAAGGGACGCCAAGGAAACTAACTGGATTCTGAGACAGAGTGATAATAGAAAAGAAAACGAATCCCAGCATCAAACAATTTCCAAGCATACGAAGAATGACAATCTCATGTTTCCTGGAAACAAACAGATGTCGCCATTGTAATCTCTAAGTATGTGCTCTACTACATTTATGGAGAGGGTGCATTGTCGTAATAACACTATTGACTTAAAAAGTACTCCACACGACTTCCTAGCAGCAATACGAATGGCCTCAGTAATAGGGCATCTCACATTCATAAGAAGCACATAAACCATGGATCCTATCCTACGGCATGATTGGCATCTATCAAAACATGACGATAACAATAAAATACTTTTAAACCAAACCAAGCTCCTACATTTGGACACTTTCAGCTACGAGGTACACAAACAATAGCACAAAAACTAATGCATAACAGAGCAAACGAGTCAAATCACAAATTGGAGGCAGACACAAGTATAAATTGCAAGCCAAAACGAGCCATATGAGTGATGAAATTACTTCTCTAACACCGGCATATCACTTCTTCGAGCCAGAGGTGATCCCATAAGCATTGAGCCTCGACTTAGGCAAGGCCTTCTCTTTCCTATTCTTCCTCCTCCTCGCAGACCTCGACAATTTAACTTCCTCATTATTATTCCCTTCCTCCTCTTGTGATTTCGCCACCTCGCTTATTTTACTACTACCTTCACCGTCCATTTTCGTCTTCTTTGGCTTCAACTGCCCATTCAACACGCCCTCGAGAAGCATCTTCTTCCTCATCGGAGCCACCTTCCACTCCTTTTCTCTATAAGTCGCAAGCTTCTTCAACGACACGTACTGATTCAACTCCTGTTCATCCAACCACAGAATCTCAGCAGCACTCAACTTATACCTATCAGGCTTCACCTGCCTATACTTAAATCTCGTTTTCAAATCTCCAATCGCGTCCTCGTAATCGTACTTATACAACTCTTCCTCCAACTCCTTCTTAAGCGCTTCCCCTAACTTCGACTTCCTCTTCCTCTTCCTCTTCCCCTCCTCTTCTACCTCCTCACCCTCCTCATCTACCTCTTCCAACATTTCTTCATCACCCTCTTCGACTCTACCCTTCTTCTTCTCCTCCCTCTTCGACCAAAACCCGTCTTTCGACTTAATCACATCCCAATCCTTAGGCAACCCAAGCAACTCATCCTCCTTCCCAAAATCGGGCTTCTCCAAATCATCCTCACCTTCACCAAAAGTAGGATCGACATCCTCGGCCTCATAATACTTATCCCCAAAAGCAACCCCCATCTTCTTATCATGCTCAACCGGGTCATACTCCTCCTCCAAATCGTCCTCGTTCAAGGGAATATCACCCTCAACAAAACCAGCAGTCTCCCAAATCTTATTAAGCTTATCCTGATACTCCTTCCTCTTCAAATTCTTCAATCTCTTAACCTCCTCACGACGTTCAATCTCGGCCAATTCCTCCCTCTCCTTCTTCCTCTTCCTCTGATCCTTCCTCGAATTCTTCTCCTTCCTAACCGACTCGTCCACAACCCTGGAATGCCCCATTACCCTATCACTCACCCCCTCCTCATGTCGAAAATTATAATCCCTCTCATACTCCTCCTGCTTCTCTATCGCCTCCTCGTCCTCCGATAACCCCATTATATCATCCACATTGCCTTTCCCCTTATCAATCCACATTTTCTCCTTAAAAAACCTCTTTAAAAACATATCTTTGTCGTCTAATTCCTCGTCTTCCCCGAAAAACTCGTCTAATTTCTGCTTAATTTCCTCGTCATCACTTACTTCCACACCACCTCTCTCCTTCTCCCTCAACAATCCCCCAACGTCCACGTCCTCGTCTTCGTCCTCGTCTCCATTATTCCTCTCCTCCTCCGCCGCCATCGCCTCCAACACCTCCCTCCTCAACTCCTCCTGCTCCTCCACAAAACTCTTCTTCTGCATTTTCTTCTCTTCAATTTCATTTTCATCGAATAATTCAGCGCCGTCTTCAATCAACTGTTTCGCATTCAAATCCTTCATATAAATCGGCTTCTTCTTCTCCTTTTTCTTCTTCTTCCTCGTCTTTTCATCATCGTCGTCTCCGCTATCATTATCATCATTTTCATCGAATAATTTGACGTCTTTTTGAAACAAAATCGGGTCCTTTTTTCGGATCTTCAAAATACCATCGAAGAACTCCTTCGTATCGTCAATTTCACCCGAATCCGACTCCGAATCCGAGTCCGAATCCGAATCAATCAAACCTTTCTTCTTCATTTCCTCGTATTTCTGCAAATCTTCTCTCTTTTTGTTGTGTTCGTATCGTTTAGCAAATTCCGGGTTGATTTCAATCTTCTCCATTTCTTCGTTGTCGTCGTCGACATCGTCGAAGAGTTTCATCGGCATTGTTTGATAAATTTTCAATTGATGTCGGAAATTAGGGTTTTTTTATTCGATTGATTTGGGGAAAATTGATTTAGGGTTTATGGAGGAGTGAGAGTGTGTGGATGAATGTAGAGAGGGCGTAAATTAGGGTTTGTAGGGTTTATAAATTGGGGGTATCTTCAGTCGATTTGGGGGTTTACACAAACCTTTGTTTATAAATTCAGTACGGTTTAATTTAGATAAGTTTTAATTTTAATTTAGAATCGTTTTGTTTTTTAATTTAGCATGCACCAATTTATAAATTTTAAAATTTTAATTTAGAACGGTCCAATTTTAATACATTTTGGAAGGGTTATTTAGTTTTACTTTAGTGCAGTTCAATTTTGAGATAATTATTACTCTCTCCATTCAACTTCATTTTGTGCAATTTTTTTTACACTATTCACGAGCTTTGAGAATCTTCGATATTCCAGGCAATATATAAGTGCAAAAATATAGTCAGGTGTGATTTTGTTTTATTCATCTTATTAAATACAATATTAATATCAAATTTTTATAAAGTGTAATTATAGATATTATAGTTGCAAAATGTGCTTCGACAAGTGTGAAAAAGCATATGCACAAAATGGAGTTGAATGGAAGGAATATAAGATTTATGTCCATCAAACGGCTTATCTTAGATTGTGTTCGACAAAATTAGATGAAAAGTTAGCTGAAAACTGAAAAGATAACTGAAACCTGAAAATGTAGTTGAAAACGAGAACCTGATAAGTTAGTTGATTATTATTATAGTGTTTGATAAAAGAAACTGAAAAAGTAACTGATATTGTGTAAAATGCGTAAAAGGACGATCTTATAATAGAATCTCTAATAATTAGATAATGGTAAAAAACATTCGATTTCAGCTACTTGAATTTTTTTCAGTCAGTCTTACCAAATACTTCTAGAAAAAAAATTGCTGAAATTGTGGTAAAATCAGATAATTGGTTAAATAAACTAACTGAAATGACGCGCCAAACACAACCTTAATCATTTTAAGACCTCGAAAAGCGGTCAAAATGACTTCTCAAGAAGAACACAAGTCATGTCCTAACAATATTATATGGTGCAGTTAGAGGTGTTCATGGGCTAGACCTATTTTGCTCGACCCGGCCACAACCCTTTGGGTGGAGATGGAACATGATGGGGAAAACGGCTTGGCTAGATGGCGAGTACATGGCATAGCATTTTATTTCCCTTTTATTTATTTTCTTCTCATTCTCAAATTGTAAGACATAAATTTGAAGGAAAAAAAAAAGGAACACTTCGTCTGTGGTGAGAAAATCTATGCATTTCCTTTTTTCGTAATCATGTATGCATGTCACATAGTACTTGGGCAGCTAGGCCGTGTTTTTTTCAGCTTAATTTAAGCTCGTTTCAGTTCAGCTCATCTCCTATAAATTCAACTTAACTCTTATAAATTCAGCTCAGCATTAATAAGTTCAGCTCAACTCAGCTCCAATAAGTTTAGTTATAATAAGTTCAGCTCAGCTCCATTAGCTTCCTATCATTATGTAATCACTATTATCATATTTTTATAAAAGTAATAATAATAATAATAATAATAATAATAATAATTATTATTATTATTATTATTATTATTATCATCATCATCATGTCTCATAAATTTTTTGTCCGACAAAAAAAGTGTAAAATTGGAGTACGAGAACTATCTTGAAATATATGCAAACACCTTATTTTGGCAAATCATTATACGAGTATCGTTTAATTTTCCAAAGAGAAAAAAAATAAAAATGAGATACAATACGAAAATTAATTAATATCAACACATATTATATCGTCTAACCCCAATAAAATCGAAAAGAACAAGATCTTACTCTAAGCTCACAAATCAAACCGACAAACACAAGCCCCTCAAACAGTCAAACGTGCGCTAACGTACCTTCCTTCAATGCTACACTATCTTCCTGTTCTAGATTCTGAGACCACAAATTCTCATATCATATCTTCCTGTTCTAGATTTCCTGTTCTAGGTTTCTACTCCCTCCATTCAATTTCAATTGATACATATATTTTATCATACTTATCGAGGTGATTATTTAAACGATAATATCTATAGTTGTATATGGTAAAAAATTATAAAAATTTGATATTATTATTGTACTTATAAAGACGAATCAAACAAAATTTCACATGACTATATTTTTATTTATATTTGCGAGCCATTGTAAAGATTATCTAGCTAGATAAATAGTATCAAAAAGTAAATGTATCAATTGAGTTGAATGGAGGGAGTAATATTTTGATCAAGTTTTTGTTTATTTATTTATATATTTGATGACAAATGTTTATATTTCATTATCATACTATAATTATCTATACTTTTTGAATTATTTGCGAGTCAAACTTTTAAAATTTGACTTTTGAAAAAATAAATAGAACTAATAATGTGACTAGAAACAAATATAACAAAATAGCGTCAAAATTATACGGCTTATATTATTAGAAAATGAAAAAAAAAAATTAATTAATCCGTATATTTTCGATAAGACCGTCTTAACATAAAACTTTTAAACACTTAAAATAAAAATAAACATCGCTCCCGTATAAAATGTCTCTATTATTTTATAAAATGGTTTCATTTGAGATTGTAGGTTAATTAATCATCTATATAATGTTTTATCTATAAATTAACGGTCATCAGTAAAATGCGCAGAGTCAACCAACATGATCAACCAAAATTTTCTAATTTTCAATTTTATTTTACTTTTTTCCTCAAATTAATTTTCCCAAATTTAATTTAATATCTTTCTTTCTTCCTTCTTAAGTTTCCTCCCACAAAAAAAATTCCCTTTTTTTCTTTTTTTTTGTTTGGAAGCTGGTCAATGGAAGAGCAGCTTCCTCTCCTCATCATCCCAAACAAATAAAAAAAAAAAAACTCCAAAAATATCGAATTATTTTTGAAGTGTAAATCATGGATGCAATAAAACCAAACCGAGTAAATTTGATGAAAATGGTAGTAGTAGGGTTGTTAATGGTGTTAATAAACGAGGCGAAGACGATGACAGTGTCGGGGAACGCGGTGTTTAAGGTGGAACACAAGTATAAAGACTCGAGAAAAACAATAAGAGAGTTAAGAGCACATGATGAACGTAGACATCGACGTGGCAGGTTTCTAGCTACTGTTGATCTTCCTCTTGGTGGTAATGGTCAGCCTTCTGATGCTGGGTTAGTTTCTCCCCTCACTCTCTTTCTTTTCTTTTTTGGTTTTACGGTTTTCTGTTTCAGTCGTTTGTTTACCCGTTGTAGTGGAGACATTGCATGTTAACTGTTTTTATTTTGAGGGTTTTCAAAAACTCTAATGAGATAATTACTACTCCATCCTACCCATTCTAATGGTACACTTGCCGAGGCGCGTTTTGCAACACGAATATCTTTTAGCTACGCATTATAAAAAATTATAAAAATTTGATATTTTTATTGTACTTACTAATACAAATAAAACAAGATTCCAGATGACTATATTTTCTCTTATATATTTTACGGAATACTAAAGATTCTCTACACACATAAATAGTGTCACTTTGGTCAATGTTACCGTTAGAATGGATGAGGCAGCATATATATGCAATGAGCACATTAAATGCTTCTACCCCATTTAATAATGGTTAATGATGATCATAATTAACTTGTTGGATGTGTATGTACAAGGGTTTTATGCAACATAGACTACCGTAAATTAATTGTTGAGAATGATATTAATTGCTTGGTTACTGTGATTTGTAATTTCCTTAATTGAGCTATGAAGAATGATTGAATGAATGAAATTAATTGCTTAATTAAGAGTATAATTACAATCTATTGGAGATTGAATTAGATTGTAAAATTATTCAATAGATTTGTATGCTTCACTATAATTAGATAGTAATCTTTGGATAGTTATGTAAGGTACGTAATTTGGCAAAGCAAATCATGTGATTTGTGTAGGCAAAATTTAGGACTTTTTTTTTTTTTTTTTGCCCAGGAGAAGGTTTGGGTATTATGTAGTGTGGAGTCTTTAGCTATTGACATACGGGTTATAACGACGCGAAATCGATGCACATGTTTCGGATTTGTGTGGTGTAGATATGGTTTGCGAGACCGAAATGCGACCGATTTATCATGGTTTTGAAGGTTACTGCGACTTTATTTTAGGTTGTATCGACCTAGATCAGACTGCAATGACCGAGATAAAGTCGCGAAGGCCAATTCTAAGATCACGTAACGAAATGAGATTTAATACCATGATTAGGGGTGTGCTTAAAACAAATTCACGTAGGGGAAAAAACATTATGTTGTAGCTTATGCGTGTTTAGAGTACTTTTTGTTTCTGAGTGTGGCTCGATCTGTTTTTTCAGGCTTTATTTCACCAAACTTCAGCTTGGGAATCCTCCTACGGACTATCACGTGCAAGTAGATACGGGAAGTGATATTCTTTGGGTTAATTGTGCTGGCTGCGACAATTGTCCTGATAAAAGTGGGCTAGGAGTACGTTTTCTTGACTTTTATCCGTTATCACCTGACCCTTTTGTTCAGAACACACTCACAGTTCAGATACATCCATTCTCTCGTGTAAACATTCTTGTTATCAGCGACTAAAGTTGTTTTTCTGTTGCAGATAAAGCTGAATCTTTATGATCCAAAGAGTTCGTCTACAGCCAACTTAATCAATTGTGACGAGAAGCAGTGTGCTATGATATACCAGGGCACCTTATCTGGCTGCGAGTCGAATATGCTTTGTCAGTATGAGGTTACCTATGGAGACGGGAGCAGCACATCTGGCTATTTCGTTGAAGATACTTTTCATTATGACGAAGTGTCTGACCGTCGGCAAACGACAGGAAATGGCTCGGTAGTATTTGGGTAATAGCAGTTCTGAAAATGAATCTTTTGAAAAGACGGAAATAATGACATCTTTTATGTCTTCAGATTCCTCATGTTTTCTTTAACCCTGACCGTGATCTTTTGTGTCGTCTCCCCCTGCGAAAATAAGCGTCGTTGCTTCATACTGTTGCTTGTCAGTGCTAACAAATTGGGTTACGTCAGGTGTGGGGCTAAACAATCTGGTCAACTGAGTTCCACTGATGAAGCACTTGACGGAATCATGGGTTTTGGACAGGCAAACTCATCTGTACTTTCACAGCTCGCTGCAGCCGGGAAGGTTCAGAAAAGTTTCTCTCATTGTTTGGACAATGAACACGGAGGCGGGATATTCGCCATTGGACAGCTAGTTGAGCCGAAGCTAAATACTACTCCATTGATCCCAAATCAGTACGTGTTTTTGTTTTTCGCTTTTGCTCCCTTCAAAGCGTTTCTCATGTGTGACCTAAAAGAGTGACACTATTTGTTTGCACATAATTTATGTCGTGATTAGACCGTTACAACCGTTTTAGGCCTCATTACAATGTTGCTATGAAGAGTGTAGAGGTTGGCGGTGAAGTTCTAAAATTTTCTACAGATTCCACTGGGAGCGACAGAGGGGTAGTAATTGACAGCGGTACTACTCTTGCTTATCTTCCAGATGATATTTATAACGCAATTGTCGAAAAGGTATGTTGTGGATCTTTTCACCCTTTTAGTAGGCTATGGTATGTCCTTCAAAAGCTTAACGTACACCTTCGTAACCGTCTCTACTCTTTACTCAAAAATCAGGTTCTTTCCCAGCAAGCCGAACTCAAATTACACACTATCGAGGACCAATTCAAATGCTTTGAGTACTCCGGAAAGTAAGATTCGTCAACCCGTATTTGATTAATGTTGTGCTAGCTTTGCCTTTGAAAACACCGAGTCACTGAACGTAAACTCTGTTTTTGTACGGTCATACTTTGCTGTCATGAGTTGGTCGATATTAAAGCAGTGGCGAGTCTTCACACAGCCACCACTTTTTTGACATATTATGTACCAATTTTGGACCTAAACTGCTGGTTAAAACTATTCGCCTGTGTGCAGCATTGACGATGGTTTCCCGAACATTGTTTTCACTTTTGTGGATTCACTCACCTTGACTATACATCCTCATGAATATTTCTTTCCACTCGACGACGGTGTAAGTATCCTCATCTCACCTTAGCTTTAAGTGTACATTTCTTTTAGGTGGATGTGCGATATAGAAAGACGAAAATAGGTAGAAATCAGAGGTACTATTAAATTTTTTAAGTCTAAAATTCATATGTTTCGAAGCATTACTAATTCCAGTAAGGAATTGCAGGAACATAAATGGTGTTTCGGTTGGATGAACAGCGGAATGCAGACTCGAGATGGGAAGGATGTTACCATTTTAGGAGGTAAAGTTACTGAGCAAATTATGTCATTCAAATTTCCCATTGTTTTGTAAAGAAAGAAAGACTGATATTTGAGTGACCAGATCAAAATCGACTTAATCATGCTTTGTAAATTGTACGGAGTAATAAACAGCTGATTGTTGCTTCCAATTTTGGGCACAGATATCGTACTATCAAACAAAATCGTATACTATGACCTCGAGAACCAAACTATCGGATGGGCTCCATACAACTGTAAGTACTACTGCATCTGGGTCACTTTTATCTCCGGTCTTCAATATCTCTCAAAATATACGAGGGAATAGTAGGAAATACTCTTCAATTCAGTTTACTTATCAACATGAAAACCAAAAACGTCATCAAATTAACGGAATAGCCAAAGTCGCTCATTAGTTTGAGCAACAAAAAAAATTTATCGTATTTTGACAATTTTTACGACTTTTATGGTTGCCCCTGGAATAGTACAGTGATAATTAAGTTGATGCTTAATTTCAGGCTCATCAAGCATCAAAGTGAAGGACAAAGATTCAGGAACCGTTAATACTGTAGGCGCTCATAATCTCTCGTCTGCTAATTCTTTGATTTCGAGCACGAATTTGTTAATTTTGTTTGTGCTAACTAATTTTTTGTTCATTTAGTCATTGATTTTTTTTTGATAAATTTTGTTTTCCTTAAAACTGAATGAGTATAATAGTTGTAGATCATTCAATCTCATTAATTTTTTACACGTAAGTATAATAGTTCCCTCTTGTCCACCCTCGGCCTAATATCCTCAATTTTCGTGCTTTCATGGTGGCGAAGCATACGGTAACGGTGTTGAACGGAAGTCCGAGCTACCTTCGCCCCGCATTGTGGTTTTTGATCTCTTTGTGTATATCTTCACTTGCAATGAATTTCTAGTTCATCTTACCGGAAGAAATGCAGTCAGTTAGGCTCGGACAAACCTAATTTGACAGGATCACCCTGTTTTTCACGGGCGCTTAAATCCAAAAGTATATACAGAGTAGTGCTCTTTCGTTTTAAGAGGAATGTTATGTTTTAATTGAGATTTTGATATGCCATCCATTCCGAAAAATGTACAGCTATTAAATATTGTATTTTTCAAAAAGATACGTTTATTAATACGAGTAGAAAATTGCAATTTCAAAAGCCAAAAACCATCAAATTATTCCTGTCTCTTCCCTCTCCGGCAAACAAACCCGCGGACCGAGAGAAAGAAAATGGTAAGCTCTGTTAAAATTCAAGATCAATTCATCTTCAAATCAGGCAGAACATTCAGAATTTCAGACCAGTGTTGTTAAAATCAAGTGAAGATGGGAGTTTTCACTGCAGAAGAATGCCAATTTAACATTTATTCCACATTTGTTTTGTTATGTTTGTCTATTGCATATTTTACCGACTCAGAAAGTTTGTGCATGTAAAGACGTCAGTCACTTCACAAGAGCACGGCACTAAAATTACCGCCCTTTTTTTTCTATTATGAGACCGCCTTATCCAATCTATACACTTTAC
>JAUEKU010238701.1:0-14350 GCA_032274805.1 Gypsophila paniculata | reverse complement strand
GAAGTACATACATTTTGAAACATTAGTTTTAAAAGGCGGCGACATCTTGGGGATGAGTATCCTACTTTTAAAACGTATAACAAGAGATGCAAAATCCAGCAATGCCGACGCTTTACAAACATTGACAGAAACTTTAAAAGGTGACTAGAAAAGCGATATACCATCAAGGATGCAGCAGAAGGTGGGTACATAAGGGTGATGAAGCTCGAGAAAGAAGAGCTTGGAAGGGGAGCCATCCCGTGGACTAGCTCTGAAATTGCACTGCACCCAAACACACACCCATATACCTCCTCGAGATAGTAAGGTTTCTACGACAATGAAGAACTTGATTGATCAAGACAAAAGACAAAAGACAACAGAAAAGAGGGATTAAGGAAACAAGAGCTGGTTTCATGGTTAAGTACATACGTTGGGGAATTTGTTAAGGAAAAAGGATTATGACTAGAATCAAACACATCTTCTATAACTTAGAACCGAACTGTTTATACTTATCTGAAATGTTTTACCAAATGCAAAATAACTATTTCACATAATTCGGTCACGATTATCATGCTTTGCAACCCATAAAAAAAAAGTTTAACCTTAATACAAGTTTGGTTAACCTTTATCGAAGTAACGACTTGGTAAACCAAAACCTAAACAAACACCTATATATACTAATCATATAGTGTAATTGAATCTATCTTGATCGAACTTAACTAGGATTAAAATTGACTTGTACTCCGTATATGCGATCAGACTCTAAGTTCGTGTCAATTAGCTGAAACGTCAACTTAGTTTGCTCTACTCAACTTGAATTCGTTTTAATTAATTACATAATAAATTAAAATAACCAGGTGTCACATGACCACAACCTAAGATGACCAATGCATTGACCTAATTCAAACTCGGCATACAAATTAAAAATACTCCGTAACTAGCCAATTGTATTTTGGTGAAAATTAATAATGAAATACAATACATACGACGTGGACTCGTGGACTCATCCATTAAGGCAACTATCGTTGACTATATCCAAAGTCTTAGGGGTAGTTAAGTCAAATCATCAATACATACGTACGTGGACTCATCGAACATGATCCATTGGAATATAGAGCACGAAAAATTCCACTTACTATGTCCCCGCCTTTACGACACACTATATTGACCTAAGAGGGCTTCTATGTGCCTTCTCTTTCGGGGCTTCTCTCGGAGCTTCTCCTCTAATACAGAAATAAAATAGAGTTATTTTAATATCCGGTTGGGCACACAGAATGTATTTTATTTTATTCGTTTGTGAGGGGAGAAAGAGAGAAGCCCCGAGAGAAGCCCCGAAAGAAGCCCCGAAAGAGAAGACACATAGAAGCCCTCATTGACCTAAATGGGCTCAATCTTCCATGCATGCAGTTTTCGAGTTTTCTAGCTTTATTATTCAATCAATCTCTTAGTCTCGATTATTTCAAACCTATTAAGATTGAGAAAAACACAAGACACACAAACAATAAAATAAACACAAAAATATAGTAACATGGTGGTAAATTGTTGGCAAATATCATTATATCACTAATTATAATACTAACAACTCAATTTTAGTTGAACATGTATTTATTGTTTCCGAGCTTATACAAGCTTTTGAGTTAAGTTGCCGTCTTTGAGCAAAATATTTATGTGATATGTAACTTGAAAGCTTTACATCAAAGTTAAAATACTTTTCAATAAAAAAATCCATTGTGTTATCATGAAAAACTCAAAATCACAAAATACATTTGTATATAGAGCTACGTAAGTATAATCTATTTATTGTGAATTGATTATGGAAAATATTTAGGAGTGTTGGAGATTAGAATTCTGACTGGGGGTGTAAATGGAAGCGGATATTTGGCATCCAGTACGGCAATATCATACGCCCATTTTGCGACCGTCATGGTTTGAATTCCTAGCTATGCCCATACACGTCCCATGTACCCACCGCACCGAGTACCCGCCTACCTACCATATTCACTAGATCATCGCAGGCTACTAGAATAAACTGGTAACACGCCAACAAAATTGAAAGTATATACGCAAATACAAACAATAATTCATGCTTAGCTACCATGGTACTTCTAGTCGTTCTAGAATTCTTTGGTTTGTTTTTCACGGGTATGGATGGTACGGGTATGTTGGTGGAATTGTGGCGGTGCGGGTAACGGGCAGGTTTTGCATAAAAACCACACCCGTCCATCACCCTGGCGAGTACTATTTTAATACATGTACCCGCCTCCACTACCCACTAAATCAAGACCAATACCCGCCCCACTTAGGGCACGTGCCGCGTGGTATCCGCATATACCCGCCCCACTAACATCCATAATTCTGACTCTCCTTGTCGGTATTTTTAAGATTAAGCAAAATCAAGCTCACTTAAACGACGTAACAAAAGACCCAAATAAATCTCGAGCTTAGATTGAATCTTGGTACTGATGCGATAAATCGAGACAACTACTAATTTAATAAGAGGGAGTATAACACTAATGTCAACAACAATAACCAATTCATCATCAGCATACTTAATTATTCCCATAAATTTCTCCATGCAAGGTGCCACTAGTACATCGTTTTACATATGACGTAAAACTGTAAAAGGGTGAACCACTGCACATGCATGGCTCTATCCTCTATGTCTCCATGTGTAAAGTAGCACCTAGAGAAAAGACATGTTTTCAATCTGCATCACTCAAACAAAAGCGAGCAGTTTGTGCCTTGTACATCAGTTGTACAGTTGCACTGTCAGGGAGCGAGTTTTCATATAGATGGAAAATTTTCGGCTGCTGCAGATATGCTCTTCAAACTGTCCCTTACTAAAATGGTGCTACTCTTTTAGTCTTCTCATTTTTTTACCTTATATCCAACCAGTCTTTCAAGTATGCCAAAAGTTACAATAATTCACTTTTGTTTTTGCTTCCCACTAGGTCAAAATAAGGTTGTTTTTTTTATAAATCATCAAAAATAGATGGAAATTAATTTGAATGAACATTATAAAACTAATCAATGACATGTAATAAAAAACTGTATATTTCTAGGGTAATTAAATCATTGTAAATAACCGATTAAATAATGTAATTGTTTTTTATATATACATTTTAATTTTCCCATAAATTACCACTTTTCCAATTTCCCCCCACTTCATTTTTTTTTTCCATTTAGCTTTTACCTAACCAATATCCATTAGACTCGTCCCTCAAATTCACAATTATGGAGGAACAATTCTTTTAGTAATCCTTGGTCATTGTCTCATTGATAAATTATTATTTGTTTTATTTTGAATGAACTTTAAATTTGCATTTATTAATTTGGGATTAATTAAATAAATTATCTAATTAGGGTTTTGTGATTTAGGTGTATGGGGAAAGACCTAAGGGTTGTGTCACTGGATGTAAGCGTGGTTTAACAGTGAAATGTTAGGTTGGTCGGAGTGGGTGGCGCTCAACGGCAGGGTACGGTGGGTGGCCTACAGACAAAGGGGTAAGAAGGTTTGGAACAAGTTAATTGGTCGGAGTGGGTGGCGCTTAACGTCCACTTATATTTTATACTATACTAAGGCTGATCAAAGTGAGATTAAACCAACAAAATCATTTTTAACTATACTTGGTTATAAGTTTTGACAGTCTATGCTTTTAGTTGGTGGTCGTCCATTCTTTTGAGCATGTCTTGTAGCTATAAAACGAATCATTTTTCGCACGACCTTTACTCGTTGCATAACATTTAAAGTATCGTCTTCTTCATTTCTCCACCTATCTCACCATCAATCCCTTCACCAAAAGAACTCACCACCAACCACCCAATTCCCTTCTCTTACAAAATGGACCACTACCCGCGATACAATCCTCCACTATGCCATACTACCCGCGAAACAATCCCCCGAATCTTTTTTCGATGGGCAAGATTAGTTTTTTGAACTTAGAAAGTTGCATGAAATTAGCCTACTATAGTGTGTCAAGACTCAAGAGTCTCTATAAATGTAAATTGATACGTCCAAATCTGAAGGACCAAGCGTCCGAGCAGGTACAGTTCAACCGGCGATACGACCTGGTCCTCCGTTTAAGACAATGGAAGGATTCATGGGATTTTATGCGAAAGAGCCTTGTTTCCTCAAACTTGCTAAATTTCCAATTTACAAGATATGTGGCCTTGACACCAATAATTTACACGGTATTTTATGCGAAAGAGCAGTATTAAGATCATGGAGTCCGTCAAGGGAATCATCTATCGTTAATGAGGGTAGCCACTCATTAACATTCAATTTCGTTTCTCGGAGTCTGTGTGATTGTTGTTGTACTCCGTATCATGTGCCCCGCAAAAAAGTAGTAATGTACTATGCTTTCCTATTAAATGCTACAAAGCCCACAAAGAGTACAAGGATACACAATCATACGAAAAAACGAATAGCAGCATTAGAAAGCAAGATTATGAACCATCATCTGTCAATCAAGAAGCGTTTTGACTAATGCTGCCATTTCTCAAAGACTGGAAATTCAAACTTTACTTCTTGTTAATTTCGGGTTAAGTACTGGTGGGTATCCGGGTCTTGAGGTCACGATTTCAATTGGTCTTATTACTATTCACAATACAAAAGAATCACGCCAATCGCGAAATAATGCGAGTGAATGTTTTAGTGTGACAACTAAGTCCTTAGCGAAATAATGCGAAACCGTTTAATTAACAAAACATACATCAAAGAAATAGCATACACAGAAACATGACGAAGAGACGTTCTGGGGTGATGGACAAAAATCATCAAATGTAGATTAGGGCAACAGAAGCCGCACAGTGTTGAGGAATCAAGTTGTACAAACAGTGATAATAACATAACATGCCCCCAAAAATCCAAAATACATACAAGTGAGAAGTGACACAGGCCAGGCACACAGTAGCATTGATGGAGGAAAACAACAAAATTAAAACAAGATTATGAAAAAACACTCCATCATCATCTTACTCATCGCCATTTCAGTCTTCAATCAACTTAATTCTTGACGAAATATATGAAGATGCTACTCCCAATGTTGTATCGATTAACCACGTCTTGGTTTTGCAGCATAAAATCAAAGGTCAAATTTCCCACTGAACGCCCAAAGATTTGTGTCCTGCCGTTTACCACATTCTCCACCTTCCTCAATACATAACCGAACATCACATAACTGGCATAGTTAACAAGGGATAGTCTGTCGTTTCCGTCTTTCTGATACATGATTCAAACACAAGATAAGATACCAATCAAACACAGAGATAAGATTATTGAAAATAAAAAGCCATGTACTAGTGTGAATCCCGTGATAAAATCACGCGTTAGTTAGTTTGTATTATTGTTAGTCTATATTGTGTCTTTCAATCTAGAGATAAGATTATTTAGTATGTACTATACATGCATACTCCAAGCTTTGTGTATTACTTAGTTATTTTTTTTTGATTAGTAATCATTAGTTTTGTGGCATTCATACTCACTTTAATTAGTATCCTAATTTTCATGGGACTTTATTGGAAAATAAATAACCCTCCAAATTAAATTGAAACCAAATAAACCCTATTTGTCCATATTAAAAGCCTCTAAATAAATGCCACATTAATAAATACCCAAAAGTACCTTCAACAAAACTCCAATGTATTCCAAATATCAGACCCTACCATCACCCAAAATCAATATGAATCACCATTAATCACCCAGAATGTATTTTATTTTATTTGTTTGTGAGGGGAGAAATGAATTGTTGGACAAAGGAGGAAACCCTAAATTAAGGAATTGGGGGTGGAGCGGCCGTGGTAAAGCTCGTGAGGAAACACAAAAAAAGAATGTCGGTGACGTGTGGATACACTCGTGATCATTATCATGATGGTATTAATGCTCGTGAGGAATCTATGATAATGAAATTGAAAGAAATGGGCAAGGAGTTTGTTGATGAGACTATTGTTAAAACTAGCTACGGTGTTCCCAAGGTTGTCGTTTCTAAGAAAAAGAATAGAAAAACTAGCTACGGTGTTGTTGTTGTCGATATTGATCCTAGGATTGACAAGACTTTACGAAGAAACCGAGAATATTGCCAGAAGATGTATTTATTTACTCGACTGACTGACTGACTCTTTATAATTATAATTATATTATATTCCTAGTTTTTCTAATGCTGTTTGCGTGTAGGGCTTACCACGATAAGAGTGTGCGAAACTTTTGTGTGAAGGTGCTTAAGGATGGTGTTCCGCCTGCATTCAAGAAAATGTGTGATGATATGAAAGCCAGAAGGTACGTTTACGTTTACGCCTTTTTTTTATTTTATCGTCTGTCTTCCGAATATCACCTACTACTCATAACTTATAAGCCAATGCCAATGCCAATGCCAATGCCAATGCCGTTTGTTTATTTTGTTGTTTCAGTAATTTTAATTTAGAAGAGGCTCATTTGAATACTTACCGTCAACTATTGGAAGAGCCGCCTTTTGATGAGCGTCCATACAATGTCCCTCCTTCTGTGATATGCCAACGGCTCAGGAAATCTGATATTGAAGCTGCGTCTGTGGGGTTAGCCTTCTACAATAACAAATTCCCCAACGTATGTACTTAACCATGAAACCCGCTCTTGTTTCCTTAATCCCTCTTTTCTGTTGTCTTTTGTCTTGATCACTCAACTTCTTCATTGTCGTAGAAACCTTACTATCTCGAGGAGGTATATGGGACAAGTGAGGATTCAGCTTGCTTCTGTGTTTGGGTGCATTGCAATTTCACAGCTAGTCCACGGGATGGCTCCCCTTCCAAGCTCTTCTTTCTCGAGCTTCATCACTCTTATGTACCCACCTTCTGCTGCATCCTTGATGGTATATCGCTTTTCTAATCACCGCACTTATTTTGCATCTCTTGTTATACGTTTTAATAGTAGGATACTCATCCCCAAGGTGTCGCCGCCTTTTAAAACAAATGTTTCAAAATGTATGTACTTCTCCATGTAATGCCTCGTTATTCAAGTATAGGAGAGTGACAACTAGAGTATTGTGACTTGGATTTTGATTGCTGTTTTAATGACTGTATTCTTTTTGTATCTTTTACAAGTTTCTAGCTTAATGTGTTACCTTAAATAATTTACTTGTAAGTAATGAATTTAATTTTGGTAGCAATAACTTTTGAGGGTCTTATTATTAAGAGTCGCGCAAAGTAAACTGTTAGATAGTCCTGAACCGCATTATTATGTCAGCTGCCGTTATGTGTGCTCCGGATTAGACCGAGGCACGAATGCCTCTAGTAGCCTTCCTAGATTTTCATGACTAAATTGTACTAGATGTTTTTAGACTCTTGTCAAAGCTTGTGCAGTGTCTTTGGTTTGCATAAAACTATTATGTTGCGTCTTTTATTAGTTGTATTGGTTATTTTGTATCCTTGATGCTCACATGTTTGGTTAGTACTTGTGCTTCAATGTTTCTTTGTAAACCTATCTGAAAGTATGTGCTGCGAAATTTATGCTTTTCACCCAATACTTGATGCCTTAGCAGCAGGTGTATATGGAACCTCATGCATCCTTTGTTGTTTGTTCTTGTTGTGCAGGAATACCCAAGAAACGTGGCTGTAAGTTCTGCTCCAAGGATTTTGTTCATCCTGAGAAAGGCGGTTTTTTGCATGGCTTAGATCTTAAGCATCAAATGACTGAGGTTTGCGAGGAAGAGGAAGAGGAAGAGGAAGAGGAAGAGGAAGGCGGCCTCGACCTGATTTAAAAAAGAAAAGTATTCGATGGCCTATTTATCCCTCGTCCTAGTTAGTTTTATTTGATGTATGACCAGACTATATTGGTATACATGTGTTGGTAACTTGATAAAACAACATCGCATGCCTAATGTTCAGCTATTGTAATCATGTTAATGAATGGTACATCCAAGTGTGTTATTTATGCGTAGCATGGGTACTACTGGTGCAAATGTCATCTATACTTCGAGTTTCTTGAATCTGACCGATAGTCATTACCCCGTATCTTAATAAGGTATTGATCTGAAAGAGGGGCTTAGTTAAGATGAAAACTGATTACCGAATGAGTGGAGGGCTGAAAGCCTGAAATGCAAAAATAGTTATCCACAAATGTCTGAAAGTTATTAGCCACTAAAATTCCAGTTAAATTACTTCAGGAAAAGACAAAGGCTATTTGGAAATGTGCTTGGTAGACATTCATTGTGATCAGAAAGAGCCCCCCCTCAGGTGGTCTCTCCTTTGAAGGCCGAATGCTGATGTCCCTTTCACATGCGCCTAGCCATAAAATTCACAAGAAATTCACAAAGCACGCTACAACTACATCTACAACTACGACCTGTGAATCTGTGATACTGTTCTTTGGCATTCCATTAGGCAGCATGTTGCAAAGTCTGGTACTTTGATGCTGCGACACGATATGACCTTGGACACCAAATTATAGAGCAAGGACTTAAAAAAACAAAAGCAATAAAATGGCCAAGTCCTACAAGCTGGAGTCAGGACCATGTCATGTCCCACACTTGCAATCCAGTCGGAGTAACATAGACTACAACAATACTCCAATGTCTCGAAAATTGATGTAAAGAAAACTGCAAACACCACGTGGGAATCTAGAAGAGACTTTTTGTTGACTGAAGATTAGCTGAATGAACAACTAATTGACGATTCAGAGGTGCAATTAAGTAAAGAAGTAGCCATCCAAAAGAATACATAACCCTACTGAATCAAGATAACACCCTCGTAAAAACCAGAGTTGAATAGTAGATACATAATTCAGGCAAAATTTACAACCATCTACAGGGAGTTCAAGTAATCTTTCTCATTTCTTCATAGTGAATTAGTGATCATCATCTGGTGAGCCAGGCTGATTAGCAGAAATGGTACAGAGAATGAGCCGACAACTCAGCCTTGAGGAGAAGATGTGGAAGGCCAAGAAGATAATACCACATCCAATTTTCAGAAATACGGAGAACATTAATAGCAAATGTTTCCGAAATGTGCAGATTGTATATATCAACCTCCACTACGAGCCAGCTTCCTTATAGACAATTCAGCTGTCAGGCAACCATATTGATGCTTCATACACATACAATCACCTTCTCTTCCTTGATTTTCTGGCTTTCTGTGTGCCACTGGCGATCGTCTGGCTATTTTCTTTTGAATTTTACAACCATTGTGTAAACCTGAAACCATGATCGGAAAGAACATGTTTAACTAAGGTCTAGTTAGGGAGGTGGAAGGAGTGGAGGGTAAGAGAGAAAGAGGGGGGATGGAGCTATGTTGTTTTCCTTCCAAATCTTCCATATATTCGAAGGATTTTGATTTGGCATGGAGGGAGGAAAATGGATCCCTCCTTTTGTATCCCCTCCATTTTTGTCTCAACCTGACTTGCTAACCAGAAAGGGAAAATGTCTTGGAATGACAGTCAGCAGAGTACTGATACTTCGCTCAAGACAGGTTATCATGAGTATATCTACAAGAGTTTGGGGAAAGGAATAAAAGCACAGAAGTATTACCTTCCTTACACCAGATGTCAAGCCCATCCTTGAAAGTTCCTTTCCGCCAACACATTTCCAGACCATATTTCCTTCCTCTGGCTATGTTGTTTTTGTTTGACGTTTAATGGAAATAGCTTAGAGAATTCACATAAAAAGTTATTTACATCAAGAAACAATCGAATGACTTGATAGCTAAGAGAAGAAATGATATAAACTCACCAAAGTTTCTTCACTATTACTGTGTCCTTCGGATTAGCAGATATAGTTCTGAGCCGGGCAAGCACCCTAACCACATTGCCATCTACAAGAGGCACAGACTGAGATAGAAGGTTCAGGTGCTTACTATAGAGACCTCTAAACAGAAAAATGTCTGGGAAATAGCTTGCTCACCTCATTGAATGCAATGGAAGCAATGGCACCCGCTGTATAGTCTCCAATACCGGTGACCTTCTTTAGAGAAGCTACTGTTCTAGGGAATTTACCTCCATCAACAATTTGTTTTGCTCCCTGCAACCAAACATGGAATAGGGGATAAAATCAGACAAAAATAAAATAGTGTATCCATCATTAACAATTTATAAATCAGAATTCAGAACTAAAAAGAAAGTGTAAAAATTCTTAAAAAAAATTGAAAGCTTACCTCTAACAAAAACTTAACCCGTCTATAATACCCCAAGCCTGCCCACATCTCATTGACCTCCTGCAAATAGTGTGAATGGCATAAACTAACACTAACCATCACTCAACAAACATGAGAGTAACTTCTAGTTGTAAGCCTGCATTAACCAAACTCCAACACAAAGCCACACCATGTAATGTGATCTAAATCCTAAACCTAAATTACTATTCAATACAGATATCATTTTCCACCTAGAAACCTCAAAAATGTAAGCCAAGTTCAACAGATAAAACACAAAAATCAGTATTCTAAAGACACTATCCCCTGCTCCTTCAGCTAGGAGCTTATAATGCTAACTTCTGATTAATACGCACGATAACTGCCGGCTATTAGAATGTAAAACGTGTTCTTAGAGAAAGACCCCTTGAAATTAGGGGCCCAAACTCTTCCTAGACCCAACACTTTGAACCAAGACTTTTTTTACCAACAACATAATATAGAGACTCATCTTGACATTGAGAACCGGACCTCTTGAATCCATTAGATGGCCATGTTAAAGTATTAGCAACCTTTTCCATCTTTCGTGAAACATCAACCAACCATAAAGATAGCATCCTTTTTCACTTCCATGAAACTCAAACTTGCATCTCAACTTAACAACCAAATAAGGGATACAGAGGAGTCACTTTGGAAGCAAGGGTACTTAATACCTACATAAACTCATACAACTGCATCACCTGCAGCTGCTCACTTTGACAAACGCCACTTCATGAAGTCAAAAAAATTAAGACAAGTACAAGTTCTACAATATTATCCCAGTGCCGCGAAGGATCTCACCCAAGCAAAACTCAATGATGAAAATTGCGTCATGCAGTAACTAAACTGCTAATTCAGCCATTTGCTTTACTCCATCGTACCATGAAGCAAAAAAGACGCCGAGTCTTTGGATCCATTAGAAATGGGAAAAAGTTGTTAAAGCAACGTTCACATAAAATAAGTAAAGCAACACCCAATTTTCCCTCCTCACATCAGCTCAGCTCCTCGGGGTCATATTACACTACCCAACACTTCCCATAAACTTAATTCCATAAAGGCCAAATTTTTAGGTGCTATATAGACCATACTGAAACCCTAGATAACTTCCACAGTTGATAATCAAAAAGCCAAATAAAGTGAGCCAAAATATAAAGGTTCAATCTTTAAGTCACCTCAAACCACCCATTTATGTCCCCAGCCTTCAAATTAAAGGACAAATTCATACATTCTTGGGTTTGTAACTCATACTAACACGCCCAGCCTATTAAAGTAACAATGTATTTACGTATGAAACATCCATCAAACAAGGGATACAAAGGAGCAAGTTTGGAAGCAAGGCTACTGAATACGGAGTACAATGTAGTTGTAGAAGCTCATACAAAAGAATGGAGTATCACTGTGCTACTCATTTCCACAAGCCCACTTCATCGAATCAAGTTTGCTATAACATTCACAAGACGGCACCATCAACCTCGCATCACCTGAGCTCCCAAGTGTCAATATAGACTACCCGATTCTTACTACCCACAAGATAAATTGAAAAGTCCAATCCTTTAACTTTATTCATAGTCATAATTGAACCTTGAACACCATCCACAGTTGATAAAATCACAATGAAGCTAACAAACAGAAAAATTCAAATAAAATGAGCTAAAACATTAGCTAAGACGGTTTTACATGGGAAACCATCACACTAACCTTATAATTAAATAAAGATTTCGTACACATTTGGGTTGGTCCCACATATAAAACCGTCCCACCCAAGATGACAAGACTCACTCAACATATGAAAGTAACAAAGCTTCAATCTTTTTTGTCACCATGCTTAAAATCATTGAGATTTCCCCAAGACCCCAAATGTCTTCTTTTTATAAAGTTTCAATCTTTCAAGTCATTATGCTTAAAATCATATGTAATAACACAACATATTCTACATAACCAACAAGCGTTACTCAAATGGTTAAAACATGACATACCAAGTCCCAAGTCCGTCCCTAATTAAAAAATAAAAGGTGGTCGACCTGATGTACCTAAAGGCGTTTCACGCATGCCTGTGGCGCACCTAACTTAACGACTCCCACATACTCCACAAGATACAGCCATATGATTATAAACCTAAACAAAAAGCAATCAAATTAAGTTTATAACCTCAAGAGAAGCAACAGATAGAGCATCAACAGTAGGCCATTTATTCATCCACATATGAAAGTAACAAAGCTTCAAGCTTTGAAGTCATTAAGATTTCCCAAACAAAGTTCCAATCTTTGAAGTCATTTAGATTTAAAAAACATACTTTCTAGTTTCCAAGGCCAGCAAGGATTAGGCTCAATTGGTTAAAACATGATATAACAAGTCACAAGTCCGTCCTCACGTGCCTAAAGGCATTTCGCCCATCCCCTAGGCTCACCCAATACACACCTAAGCTAACAACTGCCACATACTCTGCACATGCCAACTAGCTCAGTTGGTAAAGTCACGAGAAGTCGTATTCATGACCTGGGGTTCGACCCCCGTCAGCACCAATTTGCCCTTGTGGCTCCTCTAACACCAAAAAAAACAACTTACCACATACTCTACATAATACAACCATATAATAACCTAATACCATGTTAGAGAACCAACCGGCTCAAACCAAAAGCCTAAGTTGATAGTTGGAGCCTAATAATTGGTTTTATACCTTAATCTCAAGTATGTCTCTAATCAAACATAAAAGGCGCCCGACTGATGTTCCTAAAGGCATTTCACCCATCCCCGAGGCTTACCCAATGCGCACCTAACTTAACAAACTACCACACACTCTACATAAGACAACTATATGATTATAAACCTAAACAAAACAAAACAAATCAAAACAAAAATGAAAATTCAGCAAACAACCTCAAGAGAAGCAACAGCAAGATCATCAACAGTGGGCCATTTCGCCATCTGAAGAGAAAAATGACAAAGAAGCAGGAGAAGGATTGAACATTTGGTAGTTTATTGAATAATGAACTCATACAATTACATTGCTTATATACACCAAAACACAATATTTACTTGCTAAAGGTTAGCCTATAAACTAGGTAACAAATATACAACTAACTAAATTAGTTAAGATATGTTTGACTCAATATTTGCATAATAATATCTCAAGATGCCGATAATATTCCGTCATATTCTTCAATACTCCCCCTCAAGTTGGAGCACTTGGCAAGCTAATGCCCAACTTGGACCGAAGATAACGAAAAGCTTCTCCCCCTAAGGCCTTCGTAAAGATGTCTGCCACTTGATCTTTACTCCGTACATAAGAGGTCGAAATAGTTTGATTCATAATATGATGTCGTATAAAATGACAATCTACCTCGATGTGCTTGGTACGATCGTGGAAAACCGGATTCTTAGCAATATGTAGGGCGGCAGTGTTGTCACAAAAAACTTCAATAGGTGTACTATGGCTGACCCCAAGTGATTTGAGGAAAGACTTGAGCCAAATTACTTCACTAGTCACCGCACCTAATGCACGATACTCCGCCTCTGCACTCGACTTGGCCACAGTCGTTCGCTTCCTAGCCTTCCACGAAATGGGCGAGTTCCCCAAGGTGACAAAGTATCCGGTCAATGACTTCCTTGTTAATGGGCACCTTGCATAATCCGAATCCGAGTAACCACGTAACAATAAATCACTAGTACGTTCGATCACAATCCCTTTACCTGGGCTGCCTTTAATGTATCGTATAGTTCTTAATACCGCATCCAAATGTTCTTTTCTCGGAGCGTGCACAAATTGGCTTAATATATGGATTGCGTATACAAGGTCCGGTCTAGTTATTGTCAAGTAAATGAATCGTCCAACTAGACGTCGATACTTCATTGGATCATGTAATAATTCACCCTCTGCCAAAGCTAACTGGTGGTTTGGTTGAATGGGTAAGTCAATTGGCTTAGCTCATTCCAAACCCGCCTCTTTTACAATTTCTAAAGCATATTTTCTTTGACTAAGAAAAAGGCCTTTGGTTCCGATTGCTACCTCAATTCCGAGAAAATATTTGAGCCTCCCAAGGTCTTTAATACCGAAACTACGATCAAGAAAAAGCTTGAGACGGTTGCTTGCTTCCTCGCTATCACTCACAATTATCATATCATCCACATACACCAAAATCCCGATGAAAATTCCGTCTTTATTGTAAGTGAATAACGAGTAGTCAGCCATGGATTGAATAAAACCATACCTCGTCAATGAATTCGTCAATTTGGCAAACCA
>JAUEKU010238591.1:0-15446 GCA_032274805.1 Gypsophila paniculata | reverse complement strand
AATTAAGAAATCCTTGGAATATAACAGAAAAATAGTGAGTGAAACACCAAAAAGAAGGATTATATAGAGTGTTAGTGTCAAAGGTGACAACTTTTTTGGGAGAAATTTGAAGGTTGTTGTTGTGTTTGAGTTTGAGTTTCTTAGATTTGATGATGTTCTAATGTTTGCCATGTTTTATTAAAATTTTGGATTAGAAAAATTTGTGAAACATATGTTCATTTGTTCATGTCCTAGTGTTTCTTTAATTGTTTGTGACTTGTGAAGTTGTGGTTTTACGAGGTTAGTTTGGAAGAGTGCGATGGATAGTCGATTCGAGTGAAAGTTGAGTTTTGAAATTGTGATTTTGAGATTAGTTTGGAAGTGTGTAATGGATTATTAATTTGAGTGAAATATAGTTTTTTTAATCGTGATTGCAATATAAAGTCATTGTAATTGATTATATTAGGGTAGAGTTTGAGTTTGGTAGGTTTTAGCTCAATTCATGGCACTAATGTACGAAGATAGGTTGAATCGAGGGGAACTTAATCCTCAGATGGTAGAGTCTATTTGTCATGCCAATTTTATAGCGCTTTAATTTACGTAATATGTGAGTTTTAAAACGGCCCTCAAACATATTCAAGTTGAAGATTTGTTTTTCACAAATGAGTCGAGTTTAAATCTTTCTAATGACCCCGTTGTCACAAGCACTTCGATCCCATGTAAGGAAGTTGATCTAATTCGACCAAATACCTCGAGTTTAAACTTTTAACCAAAGAGTAAATGAAAGAAAATTTTGTTATTCTCTTAATTCTACCGACTCAAATACATACTAAACTAGATAATACAACCCAAAAAAATTAAACTTTTACGACGTCTCCCAAGTCAAACAAAAAATATCGACTTCCAATAATTAACCCATCAATGTATGTATGTATCCCGATATATATTACGAAAAATACAAATAGGTCATGGTTTCAAATCCCCTACGATTCTACAAATACCAATTTACTCAAGCACAAATCATCATAAGAAAGGAAATGGGGTGTAATTTAGAAGAATTTGAACCAATATTTGGTGAAGCAAAAGCAACATATGAAGGTGCCTCAAGTAACAACAATGGTGGACCCGAATTGAACCCGTTTATATTCCGGGTATTTGCTTCGGACCCATTACACCTCACACTCCATGTCTCTGATTTTAGGTCTTCTACTTGGGAATCTTTACTCTCTATTCATCAACTTGATGACTTGGTACTCTCTCTTCTTTCATCATTAATTTTTGCTGTTTTTTTTTTTGGATTTTTGTTGTTTGAATGCGTTATTGTGTGTTATATAACCGATCTTAGGGCTCCAACCGTTATTGGTTGAGTTGGTTTCCTAATGCCCCGTGTGAAAGGGGGCATGTTAGAGTATAAAATCGATATTGGGACTCCAATCGTCAGCTTAAGCAGACATGTTTGACACTTGGTTCACTTTGATGTTGTATCTCTGTCACTTCGACACTTCACTTTGATGTTGTATCTCTGTGTTCGATACTCAACGCTAACACGACACCCAGGCACTTCATTTTTGAGCAAAAGCATGGAACTTTTTAGCAAAATGGCCATGTATGACACTTTGATGCCGTGTTGTGTCCGACACTTGTAGCCGAGTCTTAGCAACATAGTTTTTGATTGCTGTCTTTTTAATGTTAGTAGAAAGATTTCTTGGGGGCAATAATCACGTTTCTGGCGATTGAACACTTCAAAATTGAACCAAAATTTGGAAATTAGGGTTCGTTTATTTTATGCTTGGGTAAGAAGGGGAGCATATTTAAGGAGTGTCGAAGAAAACCATTAACATGCGATTGATTGAACCCAAATGTCCTGAGTGGAAAATGTAATGGGAAGCCTTTGCCGCTTGACCTGATTTAGAAAGTCATTGTTATGGTTCGTTGGAGGGAGTGTGCGATATGGTACACTTGGAATGCGATGATATCGTTTTCTGTTCTTATTGCTTAAGATTTGTTTGGTCCGTGTGCAGCGCGACAACATAGGCATCAGTGGTTCATGGTCTGATTTCGTGAACTACGTGACAGCGGCTTTGAAATCCAAGGATGTCAAGCTTGTTATGGAGTGGCAGTCGAATATGAATGGTATTGAAGCTTATGTCTTTCAGGTGTGCCATGTGCTGCTGGAATGTATGTTGCAATATTTTCCGGTGCGCCATGTGCATCACTATATAACTATAGCGTGTCAGTTGTGATGTATTGTTAATTCAAGCTGTATATTACTGTATCTAGGTGCCGTATCAGCAAAGTTGGTTGCTCGGAAATCTAAAGGCATGCCCTTGCTGTCAATTTCGCTTTCTAAGCTAGTCGATTCTGCTGCCAGTGAGGCTATGGCAAACATGTCATTGGAGCTTTTTAAGGCATACAATGTCCTTCAAGATTCCTTTGTCGATAAGAGTCAAACTGTGAAGAGGAAACTCGATGCAACTATTAATATGGAAAAGCAGAGGTTCCAAAACTCATCAGACATTGCAAGTACAGCCTCTCCTTTGAACTCCGGGACTTCATCTGTTACGGCTGCTCTGAATAATACTGGTATATATGATTAAGTGACAAAGTTTCTTTCAGTTGAGACATTCAAAGAGTATAGTGTGAATGTTTTGGAGATACCGGTAACATACTACTTGATTAAATCAATTCTCGTTTCCAAACCGTCTTTGCAGACAAACTGCCAGCCACTGAACTTCAAACTTCTAAAGTCGCCCATCGCGTCGTTCCTGCATTTCGCAGGTATGTTCCTCCTAATAAGTCGCACTATTTATTTTCTGAGTAAAAATTATTATTTACCGTTTTTATTGGCGTTGCTATTAATCTAACAGCTTTGGCCATGAACTTCTAATTCAGAGCTAAAGTTAGAGGAGCAGTCCTGCATGACGCTGTTGAAGAAGAAGACGACTGAATGTTCGTAAGTTTCTACCAGATGTTATGCTGAAGTTTAGTTTTGACCCGCTTCTAAGAAGGAACTACAGCTTTTAGGAGTTTGGCGACGGTTATGTACAGTCACATGGTAGGATTAAAAATTTACGACCCCCTTCTTATAAAAAGGCTGGTGCTAGTCTGGTTGAGAGCTAAAATTTGAAACGTATCTGAATGTGTATATTTTTCGGGATTGTACAGATCTTTTTGACTTTTGAGGCTCGAGAGTCGAGAGTAGGAATTGTTAAACCTGTGTAGCAAAACATCTGTAGGTTTTGGTGATTTTTTGCTCTTTCATCTAATGAAACTTGCTTGTGCTTCAGTAATTTATTTGAGTCACTAATTTTCTTTCAAAATATGCTTTTATTTTCTTGTTAGAGAAATACAAAAAAAATGTAAAATGTGACTTATCGACTGAAATGGAAGGAGTACATTTAAACAATTAGCCATGAGTGAAAAGAATTCGTCAATTAATTTTGAACTTGCTTATCCAAGATTTGAGCGACATCCTAAAGAATTTCTAGAATCCATATTCCTCCCCTACCTTTCCCTCAAACCCCACTTACTGCTGCAATCCTTTTCCGACACCTAACTTTCCTCGAAATCTCTCCGTCCAAACAAAGGTTTTAGTCGTTCAGACTTCAGACTACAGAGTACAGACAGCAGAATGGCTTCTGTGATCAACCGAATGAACTGATAACTTCAACATAATCACACAATTCATCTTCAAGATCAATCTCTACACAGGAAGAATGGTCAACTTCACTCATTTGATCCAGTAGCCCATGAATGACCTTATATATGTCTTCCTGACAACTATGAGACTTGTCTTTGGCTACAAATTCATGTCTTGTATTCTTCACTTCGATCCAGCTAAAACCGGCTTCTTTCTTCAACCCCTTTTCGCCCATGACCCTTCTCACTTCACGAGAATCATCCCAATTGTTACCTGCTGCGTAAATGTTTGACAGCATCACATATCTAGCAGTATTACTTGGCTCCAACGTAAACAGCATGTCTGCAGCCTTCTTAGCCAGGACTGTATTACCATGAACCCGACAGGCAGCTAATAGTGCACCCCACATTCCTATATGGTCAGATCCACCAGGGGCTTTCTCGATCAATTCCATGGCTTCATTCAGTCTATTCTTCTTTCCAAGCAAATCGATCATAATTGCATAGTGTTCTGACGCTGGCTTCAGACCGTGATTTCCCATTAATATGAGAATTCTCATGCTTTCATCTAGCAGACCCGTGTGGCAACAAGCAGTTAACACCCCGAGAAATGTAACATTGTTGGCCTTTACTCTTGCTGCTATCATCCTTTCAAACAACGCGATGGATTCTCTATTATGACCATTCTGAGCTAAACCAGTCACGAGGGAGTTCCATGAAACTGTGTCCTTTTCTGGCATCACCTGAAACAGCATTTGTGCTGACCTTATTTCTCCGCACTTGCAGTACATGTCGATTAAAGCATTATAGGTATACAAATTCAACAAACAATCTTTGTTATTGCTTGATCTTATAATACAACAATGAAGTTGTTTCCCTTTCTCAACGAGTGCCAAATCTGCGCAAGCACCTAACACGGCCACATACGTAAACGCGCTAGGTGGCACGCCATCTTTCTGCATCTGACCAAAGAGATCCAAACTGTCCATTCCTTGTCCGTACTGCACAAAGCCTGCAATCAATGTCGTCCATGATATTGTATTCTTAACCGGCATCTGATCAAAAACCCTACGAGCTTCATCCAGCCTAGACGCCCTGGCAAAGGCAGCAACCATCGAGGTCCAGGACACGACATCTCGTTCACCCATTCGACAAAACACCTTATAAGATGAATCAGGGTACCCACTTTTCCCATAAGCATCAATCAGAGCATTACAGATGACTGCATTAAGCTCTAGCCCAAGCACGACCACCACGACATGAAGTTGATGCAGCAACTTCACTGCACCCAAAACAGCACAGCTACTCAAACCACTAACAATCGTATACTCATCCAAGAACAACCCACTGTACAAACTCTGCATCCTCTTAATAAAACACAGAGACTCTTTATAAAGTCCATGTTTAGCTAACCCAGAAACAACCGCATTGTAACTAACAATATTTGGTTCAGGCATTTCATCGAGCACATGATGTGCATGATCAAAAAGACCATTTCTGCAATACCCAGAAACTAAATTGTTCCAAGATCGTACATTTTTACACGGTAGCTCATCAAACACTTTTTGGGCATTTTCAACTGAGCCACATTTTGCGTATAATTCGATAAGTCGATTCGACAAGAAAGTGTCGAAAACGAGGGAAGTTGTAATGAAGTGAGAATGAAGAAGTTTGCCTAAGTTTAAGTTTTTGGTTGTAATGCAGTGTGCAATTATTGTTGCATATTGTTTATACTTGATCAACATGTGACCCTTAAATCAAACTTTTAGATGACTTTGTTAGTGATCAAATTTAAATAGGTATTGATTTCATTTGATTATGTTATAAAAATGGTCTCGTTTACAAACACGTTTTGAAGCCGATTTACAAATGATAAGGAGTACAAGTTAAAAATGGTCTCGTTTACAAACACGTTTTGAAGCCGATTTACAAATGTTATACGGAGTATAAGTTGTGAATCAAATTTATACGTAGTATAAGGATAAACTCATATTTTGGAGGTAAAAAAACAAATTTTTTCATCAAAAGTTTGAAAACTATTTTTCGAAAATCCGATTTTTTCTCAGATTAAGATTGTTATCAATATTTTAGTTAGCCGTTGCATTTATGTTCATTGTTAATTGAGGATGATTGTTAACTTAGGGGGCGTTTGGTTAGAACAAGGGAAATGGAAAGGGAATAAAAGAAGGAAATAAAAGGAAAGAAAGGAAATGTAAAAAATTCCCTTTGATTAAAACATGTGTTTGGTATGGAAAAAAAAAAAATCAAACCACACTTTCATAACCAACTACACCCCACCAATAAACACCCTAACACCAACCGCCACCACAACCCCAAAGCCGACACTCACCACCACTGCCCCACCACCTGCACCGCTACCACCGACGACCCACTGTCGCCGCCGCCACTGCCACCGTCGCCACCACCATCTCACCAACTTCAAAAATTTAAGAGTCATAATCAAAAAATCGCCACAATCCAAAAAAATTCATGTTCAACCTTAAAACACTAGATATGGTGCTTTAGGGGATGAGAAAAGTAGTTTTGAGGGTGGAGAATGGAGATGGGTTTTTTTGGGTGATGATTGTCTTTTTTATTGTGGTTGTATGACTTTGGTGGTGAAGTGGACGTATGTCGCCGGCAACGGGCAAGGGCGGCCGGCGAGTGAACGACCGCTGATCGAGTGGCCGGTGGATTGATGCTGGTGTCGTTCGTTGTGGGAGTGCAGACCGTTCTCAAGTGGTTGGGTGTGGAAAGAAAATCCATTCTTTAGGGGGTAGGGGAATGGATTTAGAGAAGTTTGGAGGAAAATGGAGGAAAAAAGAGGGGAAATAAAAATAAAGAAAAAAGCAAAACAAACAACATCAAAGAGAATAAAGACTTATGATTGAGTTTCCCTTTCTTTTACACCCCAACCAAACAGCCCCTAAGTTTTTTTATTTTACAAATCAAGCCACATTGAGCTAGCCATCTGACCGTCTTTCACAAATTCGACTCGAACCATTTTTTATAATCCTAATCCTAACCTAACCAACCCTATACCCCAACCCTAAACCCTATAACCTAAATCATAACACTAACTCTGATTCGTAATCCTAAACCTAAACCTATACCCTAACCCTAAATCGTAACCCTAACCCTGATTCGTAACCCTTACCCTAGACCCTAACCCTGCTTCATAACCATAAACCTAAACCCTAACCCTAAAATGTAACCCTAACCCTAAGCCTGATTCGTAAACCTAAACCTAAACCCTAACCCTATATCTAAACCCAAACCCAAACCCTAAAACATAACCCTTACCCTAACTCTGATTCATAACCCTAAAACTAAACCACATCCCTAAACCTAAACCTAAACCATAACCCTAAAACATAACCCTAACCCTAACTTTAAATGTAGCACTGTAACCCTAACCCTAAACTCTAACCCTAACCTTAAAACGTAACCCTAACTCTAACCTTAAAACGTAACCCTAACCTTAAAACGTAATCCTAACCCTAACACTAACCCTTACATTTCGGTATATGATAAGTTTGGACAAAAAATATTTTTAGAATATATTTTAGAATGGGCAAAAAAACATTATAATACCTTAATTATCGAGATCGTTTCATTTATTTAGTAAACTACCGAAATTGAGCAAATAAATAGATTTTTGAAATTAAAAAATATGATTCTTCTTATTCTCTTATAGCAAGTGTATAACTAACACCAATAATTTAATTCATATCAAATATTAACCATTATTTTGCCGTAATGGTTTTATTTCATTTATAGATTTTATAAGTAGACTAATAATTTATTTGATATCTACAAATCACATAGTTTTGGCTAAAAATATTGTTAGAAATCATTTGATTGATACTACTAAGTTACCGAAATTACTAAAATCACTTGATTACCGAAATTAAAAAGATATGATTCTTTTCCTTACCATATAAGTGTATAACATACATTGATTAAAATATTTCTACATTATGTATAATATACATTAATTTTGGTTACGAAGGTTTAACGAAATCTTAATAAAGTTCATATATATGTCCATTAAAATAATCGTCCATATAAATAAAATATATATCATTTAACGATCTATTGCATAATCAGTAATGATTAAATCATAAAATAACAACCTCTAATCATCAAAAATAAAGGGAAAAAAATTAAAATCAGGAACGACAAACCACTAACAAAAAGTTATAAACTATATAATGACCCGTGCAATTTGCACGGAAGCTACACTAGTAAAAGAGCAAAAGCAACTCCTAAGTGAAGAAGCTTCGCGTAAGTTTTAGTTCTAATGCCTCATATTTTACCCCCCCATTAAGTAAATACACAATTTCCAATTAAATTGACAACATTAACTTGAGTCATTATGTAAATAAAGCATCTGTAATACATAATTGGATAGCATTGACATGTGGCTTATCTTAATTCTACTTGCTTACACATGGCATTACACTTCATTCACTTGAAAAAAGGATAATTATTACTTCTTCCAATTGATTCTATACGTTACAAAATTTAAGAAATATCATTAAAGGATAAGATGGTTAAATTATTTTATCACTCTTATAAATTTAATGGCCCCCAATATAAAACAATGGAATTTAAATAAATTAAAAGGGATTTTTCTTTTGAAAATTTTAAGTAAAACCCAAAATAGAAACATATTCAATCAAACGAATCATCCAAAATGGAATACGTATAATTCAAATGAATTGGGGGAACTACAAAATATATAGCAGCTAAAATCAATTTAACCACTAAGTTTATTGTCGGTTTACTCTTTATATAACTTAGAATTTGATATCTCCTAAAATTATAACAATTTATTTAATACTATCTCTAAGTAGTTCGTATATATTTGAATCTCTAATTATAGAGCTTGAAACAATTTCCGAATAATTAAGACCTCCAGGACCGTCTTAAAAGTTTTGGAGGCCCTGTTCGAAATTTTATATGAGGCCCGTTTAAGTGATACTGTAATCAATTAATAGTTTAATACTCTGTAAAACTATTGTTTATTAACAATAACACTTTAGCAATTTCATTTGAATTTTTTGTAAAAATTATTTAACCATGACGATAAAAAATGCAATATTTTTCAATAGATATTTGAGGGAAAAAAATACAAAAAGTCATAATTTAGGAAAGGGCTGTCATTTAATTTAAGAATACAAATAAAACTATACAAAAGAGGAGACTATTGAATGGATATATTCCTCATTTGATCATTAGTTATGTAATTTCACTTATATGGGAATTGAACTTGGGTGGATTGTGTAAAAACATAGCTCTCCTACCACTGTTCCATGCTAGATAATATTTACTTTTCAAATTGATATCTTGTTTAAACATTCATGCAGACTTTAAATTTGAGGCCCCAAAATTTTGGAGGCCCGGTTCCGTCGACCACCTTGTCCTTGGTGTTAGACGGGCCTGAAGACCTCTATAATATCGCCTGAAAATACTCCCCTTTAAATATCATATGTATATAATTAAAGGAGGCTTTTTTGAAGCGATCCTACAGTCTCCACTAATCTCGAAACTCTTCAACGGCTATTAAAGAGTCCAATTATTCGAAAACTCTAGATCTTATTTTATGGAAATTAAATATAGATATATTAAATCGATATCTATTAAACTAAATATATAATTGTGGAGTATTATTAGGTGAATTCGAATTTAACCATTAAATTAAATTTGACCCATCTTAGGAGTCCTCCTTATAAACTACTATGGAGCTATAAAACAAAAGAAATAATTATAAATCATATTATTATAGATATAATTATGGGTAGTATTTGACCTGAACCTAAATAAAAAGGAGTTGAATAGTAATTAGTAATTACTAATTAGGATACCATATGTAATATATATTGGTGTGTTTTCAATCGACATCATGATAATTCGATATTTGTTACGGAGTATAATTGTTTTGTAAATTATATTACATTCATCTCTTTATTTATTTTTTAATTTTTATTGTTGGCATTGACAATATTTATTTTATATTGCACGTGACATGGCTAATGCTCCGTATTGATAACATATTGTTTTACATGAGGTTTTAAATTTTTAAGCATCGCCGAAAAGATTGTTAATTCTCAATTTACTGATATTTCGGAGTCGATTCTAGATGAAATTAAATTAGATATTGAACATTACAAAAGTAGCAAATCGTCTAACACAGGTAACTAACTTCCATTGTATTTGAATTTTAGTTTTTCTATTGACGATAGATGATTGTTCGAGCCGGGGATTTGTGAGCGGGTTTGGTGTTTTGTGGATTTGGGCTTATGTGAAATGAATTAGAATCATCCATCGTGAATGAACCCTAACTGAACCTTAACTGAAGTGATCAACTTTTATGAGCACGCATATTATAATTTTGCAAGAGATGAGTAGGTTGTTTGTCAACCACGAATCGATCAGTTTGTTGTGTTAGCGGGAGTGTAGCGGAAGGTTTAATGCCGGTGTTTATTTTACTTTTAATTGTAGTTTTTTATTTTAATTGTAGCCGCGTTTGCTCAGCTCGTCACCAAGTTTGCAGCGCATGGATCGTTTACTTTCACTAAAACTGGATTGATTCTTGGGTATGTTAATTCTTTATTTAATTAATTAATTATTATTATTATTATTTTGTTTTTAGAATATTTAGACGGTCAATAGAATACAATGACCCCTACATACTACAAAGGGGTCGGTGTGACACCCTGTTACATTCTATAGAAAAGAACCATAGATGACCAACCATAGAAGAGATGTTTGTTACATTATGGACCTAAATACGAGCCCCCATAACGTCTTAGCAAACCGACACTTGAAGAAAAAGTGCTTTGCTGTTTCTGAATCGTCTTTACTTGGTTCACATCTGTTAGTCATCACCATACCACGTTTGTTCAAGTTGTCAATTGTAGCCAAACTGTTATGTATTGCCATGAAGTTAATGAACCCATGTTTTGGAACACTAGCAGTATCCCATACGGATCGATACCAGTACACCGCAGCCTCCTTCCCTCAAAACAAAACATAGATTGGCTTTAGGGAAAGCTCCCCCCCCCCCGGCGCCAGAATTTGCATTAATCAATAGCTAAAGAGATACCAGTTTTTTTTCAATGAGTACCTGTCGAATACGCAAAAGATTCTTCCAAGCCCACGAGCTGCCATCGTGTATTCGTAAGGTCCAAAAATCTGATTGCTACCCATTTAGCCCATACACCTTGATACCGATATGTGAGTTTCCATATCCATTTAACAAGAGTTGCTTTGTTCCAACTTAACACCTCTTTTATGCCGACTCCCCCCTCCTGCCGTGGCCTACACATGGTGTTCCAACTTGTAAAAATCATTCTTCGACTATTCGAGGAGGGGGAGTACCCCGATAGAAATCCGCGGCATAATTTCTCAAGTTTCTTAATAATGCCCTTAGGGAGCAAAACACTAGCCCCCCAAAAGTTTTGTATGCCGAATATCACTGAGTTAATGAGCTGCAGTTTCCCTGCATAGCTAAGAAGGGAGTTTGCCACTGATTTAATCTTTGTTGAACCTGCCGAATCATGGATTCAAACATTTAATTATTTATTTACTTGTGTTATAGGACTATATTACTTGGCCAAGAAAGGTACCGTGAAGCAAATGGATATGCTAAAAATTGCTTACAAATGGCCAAAGAAAGAAACCAGCAGGATATTATTCAAAAATTGACGGCTTTAGAAGAGGCAACGTCGGCTGGGTTGAGGAGTACGTATTTATATAATTTTTTTTACTGTTTTAGAACAGATGGCATTTAAATGTTATGTGTTTCTGAAGACGGTTTTTTTAATGTAGGTGAGAAATTTCTCCGCGAGGAAAATAAGAAGCTAATGGAAAAGAAGAAGAGTGAGTTGGCGAAAGAAAAGAAGAAATTGAATAAACAAGAGAAGGTGAAAATGAGTAGAGGAGGACTCGAAGATGGGGAGGAGGTGGTGGATGTAGGGGAGGTCTCAACGGAGGATATCAAGAGAGCGGATGAAGGGGAGGTCTCGGCGGAGGATATCAAGAGAGCGGATGTAGGGGAGGTCTTGGCGGAGGATATCAAGAGAGCGGATGTAGGGGAGGTCTCGGCGGAGGAAATCAAGGTCGAGTTTGAGATAAATAGAAAAGGAAAAAAGAAAGTGGATGGATATGAGTCTGAACTAGATGAGGACGTGAAGTTGTCGGATCCAATTGAATCGGAATCAGACAAGGATGATTTGGAGTTGGCAAGAATGCTGTCCCTAACACCTGACGCTATAAAATTGCCAAAGGTAAACAATTTTTTACTATTTGTAATTTTTTTTTCTAAATGTAACTGATACGGTTACTTGTCAAATATTCTAGATGTCAAACATTCTTACATGACTCATTATTCTATAAGTTCGTTTTTTACGTTCTATGTTTTTTTTTTCCAGTTTGAAAGTACGTTAAAGTTTGTAATGGAAAGTCGTAGCGGCCATAATTGCTACATTGGATATGTACAATCAAGTGCAGTAAGAACTCGTAAATCCTTGATTGAAGCCCAAGAATATCAAATTAAAAATTGGGTTGACTTCCGCAATTTGTGTGCGGAACATGAATCCTTGGTCGCAGTTCAGTTTGCATTACTTGATGATGAATGTACCACATTCCTTGTGGCTGATGTTGTGTACGGGATCGATTTTTTCTTCGAAGAGAAATTCAAAAAATTTGAAGGCAAATCAAAGTCTGAGTATTGGAAATCAATCGATGAAGCGTTCTGGTTGATACTCAGGCAAGTTGCTAACTTTTTTGTTGTCAATTTTGAATTCTCAACTTATGTTACATGATATTTTTTTATCAACAAATAGTATTCTTTAAAGCAAGCAAGTCTTTGTATGATTGTCCTTTGGTGTCACAGGAGGCTAAGCCATAACGTTAAAGGGATGTAGTGTAGGTCATTAGGTGAATCATGAAAAAAATACTCAGGACTATAATATCGAGATCAGGACTATAATATCGAGATCTATACTCCAGAGTACAAAGTTGAATAGTTTCTGTTGAGTTTCTAACATTTAGTACTAACAGTTCACCCTATAATCTAAAACCCTTATCCTATTTATTAAAAGTTGAATACTTTCGATTGAGTTTCATTTGTTGGGTTTTTTCTTGTTAACCTTTTCTTTACTACTATTGTACCTCTGCCGCACACTTGGTATATTCGTCATTCTTATATGTTTCATCTCTATAACTGTGTTTATTGAAGCGTGTTTAAGGAGGGGAGTACTTGAAGAATTTGGCCCATTATTGGTATTTTTGGCCTATGATACTTTGATGCTCCATACGAGATTGTACCTAGATTGTACCAGTGACTGCTACTCCGACATTGGCAGGACATTTTGACTTTTCATTATAGACCAATTTTTTTTGTCGTTTTTCATTAAGTAGCAAACTCCGAAACTCCAATATGCACCTGTGTCTCATCCTTTAAAACGATTCTGAGTGACCTGTATATGTGCGTAGCACCTTACAGTTGAGAACTGTAGTAGGCTCTTGCCTTTGTAAAAACAGAAGTCTGCCTTTTGTGACTTGAGATTGGGTGTTTATTAGGAGGGTAAAAAATTATGAAAACGGCTACGGCTCCTTTTCTTTGTCTCTAAATGGGTTAGCACATGTGGTGATTGGACTGATTTTGATACTTCCACTGAAATTTCATGTTAACTATGACGTGCCATCTTATTTACTTATTTTTCTTTAATTGCAATAGGGACATTGTACGTGGTTTGATGTTTCTATATCAACGGGGTGTTGGATGTGGAGATATTACCTTTAATGCTTTTGTTACTGAAGAAGGGAGGGGCAGACTTCTACCTTCAATGAAACCCACGAAGAAAAGTGAAGATCTACGTCAATTAAGTCAAGTAATGAAAACGGCGATCACTCTTGGGCCAAATGATGATATGTCTTTTCTTCCTTCTGATGTGTTGGCTTTCTTCGCTCATATAGACAATTATAAACCGTAAGTTTATTTTGTTTTACATGTTTTTGAACTTTAAACTCGGATTTAAAAAAAAAAGTGTGTAAACTAATCTACTTATTATTTCATTAAAGGGCTGCGTTGGAGTGTATACCGTTCGCGTTGTTCTTGGATCACCCCTGCACTTGGACATTAGGGGAGAAAGTTGCTTTTCCGTTCAAGTTAAGGGGCTTGATAAAGGGAAATTGGGAGTATAGGGACCATATGGAATGGGAATTGAAGTTGCAAAACAAGTACTTACTTTGGTCGTCGGCTCTTGATGGTGTTTACAAAGAAGTTTACGACAAATCTGTTACCATTCAGACAGCGAACTCAGTTTCAAAGTACAGACGAAAAGTCGATCTAGTTCGTTATATAGTGACACTTGTGCCACAAATTATGCCACGGAAATTCATAATTTGTGGCTTAAATTTACCTTGCCACAAAAAATTTGACTTTGACTTTATTGAGACAAATTTCATGCCACAGAAAGTTTTTTATAGTGGCTAAAAATTACTTGTGCCACTAAAAAAAATTGTCTGTGGCTAGTGATAACTTGTGCCACAATTTTTGCCACGAAAAAAGTTTGATTGTGGCAAGAAATGCATTTGTGCTCGGAAAGGTTGGACTGTGGCATGTATTCTACTTGTGCCACAAGACAAAATTTGGCCGTGGCAAGTGTAGTTAAACCACCAATTATTCATAGTTGTGACAAGAGTAAGTCTTGTGGACGACCGTCTTACATGTAGGACGGGTTTTTCGTGATAAAAAGTACTCATTTGAAGGGTTAAGGTAACTACTTTAAGTCTTAAGGTAACCACTTTAACATCTTTTAAATTGGTCACTTTAAGCCTTAAGATAAGTAGCTTAACCCTTAAAGTGCGTACTTTTTGTGACGAAAAACCCATTGTGTTGTGACAAATATATTCCTTTGCCACAGAGTAGTGCAAAACTTTGTAGTGTATATTAGTGACAATCTTACGTAATATTGTGCCATTTTAATGATAATTGTAACGTTCTATTATTGTCTTCTCATCTCCACGGTTCAAAACTAAACAAATTTCTTGTAAGAATGTCTCATATTTTAATCAGTGTGAGATAATAGGCTGAATAAATTTAAAACCAGTAGTGAAAACGAAAAATAAAAAAAAAAAGAAATAGTGAAAACGATGACAAGCATCTGTCTTATAACAACAAGCTTATTATGAGACCGTCTTACAACAATAAGAAATAAAATTTGAGTCAGAGACTAAATAAAGTAACCAAATAATCCACTTGTTTACACAAATAAATTTATATTAAAACCGTCTCATATTAATTTAGTGTGACTTCATAAGCATTAAATTTAAAAATTTATTAGTAAAAATTGGAAAATAATAAATTGTAAGATGTTTTGCTAACAAAAAAAAAAAATTGCCTAAACTACAAAGTAGACATATACGGAGTACTAAAGAATCACCAAAACTTAGTCAAAACAAAAACATATACTAAAACTAAAAGTACTTATGTAACCAAAAGCAAAGTCTTCACACCGCCTTGTTTTTGGTCTTTTCCACGCCACGTCTACAAAATTGACAAATCAAGCAACCACGGCAGCGGTTCTACACAACCGTCTAAACAATTTCACTCCATCGCTTTCCCGCAACAGGTTTGGCCTTTCGGTTTTCTTTTTCACCTTTTTTATTATATGTTTTGATCAGTTTTTCTAAAATTATATGATCGGGTGTTTATTGATTTTCGTGAAAGCTATACTTTTAATTAAATTTTGTGAATGATTATGCATGTCGAGTCTATATTTGTTTAAGTGATATACTTGTTACAAGTTTTGTGG
>JAUEKU010238371.1:0-15455 GCA_032274805.1 Gypsophila paniculata | reverse complement strand
TTATGTAAGTTGACTCGAATCAATTAATTCAGGATTAATTGACAATAATATTTAAATAGACGAAAATTAAAATTAATGTTTTATATAAAATTTTAAGAGCAAAACGAGATTTTTTTTGTTAAAAAAATTGTTACGGTTAATAAATGGCACGTAGTCAATAGAGTTCGTACTTTGTTCTACTCGCTAGGGAAACAACAAATAAGAGCCGGCCCGTTTATATAAAATTCGATAAAAAAAAATAAAAGTAAAGTGACCGTTTTACCCGATACTCCTCAAAATCATATATTCCCATCATTTCACCTTCGCTTTAGCAGGTGGTTGCGTCATTAAGAAGGCGAGTGCGTTATATCTCATTACAAATAATAAAAGTAAATGGGAAATCATGTGGTGCACCCCTTTAGTTTTGGCTAATAATCTATTGTGTGCCCCTTTAGTTTTGGTTAATCTATTGTGTACTCCTCCATTTTAAAAAATCTACGATATTCCCTTAAAGTTTATACATTTATTCTCTGAACTAATCATAGTTGAGTAATTTATTATTTTTTTCCCTCTTTCGACACCTTCGTTTAGCTTATTTTTTTCGATTTAACATCGAATCACCCGCTTACATGAGATTTGTAAAAAATCACTCTAATAAGCACTTAACATGAATGATAGTGCTTGATTTCTAAATTTTTTGAAAAATTTTATATATAAATTTTTAATAGTTTAATCGGTAATTGAAATGGTTAATGAATCACTAAGTGTATCTATACGCAAATGAATAAATTATTAACTGGTTTGACCAACGGATAGATTAGTATCTTAAATAAGTGATCAACTTAATGATACAGAGTAATTATTAACATGATTATGATGGAAACGAAATATTAAATTCGATGTTACACAATAAACATATAATACTCCCTCAATTTCATTCATTTAGTCTCACTTTCCTTTTTTGGCAATTTCACTCATTTAGCCCATTTCCAAATTCATCTACTTTTTTCATTGAAAATTACCAAAATAACCCTACTTTTTCACAATTTTCCATACACACAACTTACATATTATTTGAAAATACCATTATACCCCCACTTTTTCCCACTTTTTTCCACTTTCTTAAAACCCGTGCCAAACCCCTATGTGGCTTTATGAATGAAATGGAGGGAGTAAAAATTAAAGACTAGAGGACGCCCAAAAAAGAACTACGCGGCAAAAAATTTGTCACATTAGGAGTATGTTGACAAGCAATTTCGAGGTTTGGGTCGTGGTCGTGGTCGACATCGAACTGAAGATATGTCTTCACCGACGTCACCACTAGCTAGTATGACTCCTCAGGATTCTACAAATATTTCTCGGTTGCATGCAAATGTCGAAACGCCCGCGAATTTTGTGAATACATCGTATCCAGATAAATCGGGGTGTTGCAACTAACCTGTTGGGACGGTGTAGTAAAATTATCTTCATCTGGAGACGACATGTTAAAATATATATCTGGGAATTTATCATCCCCTTACGACCATCATTCAACGAGACGAAAATATATTTATGTGGATTTAGCCACAAAAAAAAAAAACCACAAACGCTCTTACTAATAACTTGTGGGTATGATACCGTTAAATAAATATTTGTGACATTAAAAAAAATAAAAAAAAAAAACTGAGAAGAGGGCAAAGACGGAGGCGGAGTCACTTCGGGTTCAAAGTTGAAGCAAGAGTTGATTGCAACCATCAGGATACGAAAGGGTGACCGAATCATCCTTTTCCTCCTCGATTAGGCTGAGGATAGCTTGCAAAGACCCCAGGCAGACCGAATTGCGAAACTCCCTGTGAAATTGGAACTCCGCCAAACTTTGGGCCTTCAGAATGATGAAGGCGAAGTTTTGGTTCTTGATACTCACGGTGATCGTGCACCCACCGGATCCCACCTCGACAAGGGCATATGAGTCATACTTCATCACCGCGTCACACATGTGGTTTATCCCCGACCGCAGCACAGTGGTTGGCGATACTCTAATCACAAAGTCCTTTTATTTAACTCTTCGAACTCGATGCTGATGACGCCATGATTGTTTCTTTTCTTTGATTCCTTGACAGAAATTAGGGTTTTCACTTTTTGTTTCGCGCTTCGCTTTTGTTTTGTTTGGGGCTTTTTTTTGTTATTTCAATCCTCTTTAAAGTATCGGTGATCTTAATGCTAACACCGTCTCACCCACAAATTTGTGTTAGTCAAAATACATTTCGGAAAATTTTAAGCGACACAATTATACACATTTGTTTTCAAAATATCCTTTTGTATGTTATGATTGAGATCGTTATTCTTCTCTTTGCGTAATTTATGATTAATATTGTTATTTTTCATCATAATTTAGATAAAATTTGAAATTCCATTACTCGTTATGAGTTGATTGTTGAAAGTGTTAAAAATAAAGAACTATGTGTTTTTACAATCTTTTTAGTAGCTAAGCATGTATGTGTACCTAATACTCTTACATGACCGTGGAAGTATGGTACAAAATGTATGAAATTTACCAAAAAAAAGGCTAAATTAATATAGTAGTTATTATATTTTGGGATTACTTCGTTGTATTTTTTGATTTTTTTTTTAAATTAGTAATTTTTTTAGTATCACCCATTCAAACTTCTCTCTTAAATTACGTGTGAAAAGATTATTATGCCCTTCTCTTAGAACTTGATTAAAAACCACTAAAGAAAAAAAATTCCAACTTAAAAAACAAAATTTGAAACCGAAAACGTAACAAAATATGTAAATACAATAAACTATCTACAAACAAAAACAAAAAAAAAAAAATGACAAATAATACTAATGTTCTAAAAAAAACATAAATATAAATCTAAATCCGTCCATTAGATTTCGATCCACTCTTTGCCATTCTCTTTTGCAAGTCGGCGTCATAATGTGCAAATGCAGCATCTAATGCCTGAAAAAACAAGTCGCACTTTCAAATTTCAGAAACCATTACAAACAGCAAATCAAGCTTATATGCTACTCCCGCCTTGACTAGTATGTCGATATCATTTATCCAACACATACACGCCTCGGTGTAGATGTAATCTGATTTTTTATTACAGTCAATTAACTTCAAAAGGTTTACTTGAGATTGGGCAATTGTCATCAAAGTATTACTAACTAGTAAGCCCATCAAGGGGTAATATCGTACGACAATTAGTTTCAAGGATATTAAAAATCGTCATGCTGCTGCTCTATCACTCTATGAACCCCTTACCAAAGGGATATTAAAGGTAATAGATACGTATCTTTCCAAACAGGAGAAAGAATTCCCACACCACCCTTCTTTCTCCCTACGTCTCAAGCAAGCCCTACATATTTGTTTGCAAGAGGATTGGGGGATTAACAATGGATACTTATGTGCTTAAACACACCACACACCAAACAGATATGACTCACCTGCACCATTGGTTGAACGAGAAGGGATACTTGATGTCTCAAATCTGACGGCACCGACTCTTTAATTTCCTGAATATAGTGCAGAGTTAATGCAAGGTCAATTCCATTTTATACGAGACCACATAAAAAAGAAAAAAAAAGTGCACAATTTTTATAATCACGTCGACTATAATTAATATAGAGAATCAGAAGGCTCCATAGTGCAGATTTTCTAAAAATTCTCAAGAGGAATTAGACCCAAGAACAATAAGCAATCATGCCCCCTGTTTTCCAAATAGACCTAGGTATCAAAGAACGACACACATCCGGTAATACTTTTGAGCATACACAAACGCGACCACATTTCAGGTATGCAACTGCATATATGCAATGGCGATTAGAAGGAACTAGAAAGAGCCTTGGATTCTGTTTTCCAAACCCCTTCCAGAGCTTTGAGCACCGTTTCAGGGATAAACAATTTTAACCTCTACGAAAGGGTGATACTAGGCGCTTCACAATCATAGAAAATAGCTTTAGCAGGATATAAGATGTTCACCTGTAGCTTTGGATATATATGTTGCATCGCATCTTTCAATTTGTTAACCTAGAAACACAAAAGCACCAGCAGAAACGATCTCAGCAACTCACTAAGAAAAATCACCGAGCAGGTAATGTGAAGATAAAAGTCCAGCGTCATAATTTAGAAACACCATAATACTCTAGCTCCCAAAACAAAGCCTAATAGTAATGTCCAGTATAGAAGACTCAAAAAGAGATCACATAACTCGTAGCAGGAACTACTCTACAGCGTCAAAACTCATAATCATTGCTCACTCAAAGTTTAGTAATTTCAGCGAGATAATCTAATAGAAAAAGAAATTTCTGACTATCTCAAATTTCTTCATCGCTATTTTGCCAGTAACCTTGAAAATAAAATTTATGGATCATGATTCATGTTGCAATAAATGGTTCGTAATCATGATGGCTGCAAATAATAATTTTTTTTTCATTACAAAATAAATTTGAGCAGCGAATAATAGAAATTTATTTTCAGTGAAACATAGAAACAACTGAAACACATAGATTTATGCTAGAGCCTGTAATTGAATCAATGTCACATACCTTAGTTGCCAGATAATCTACTTTAATAGGATATGATGACCAAAAGTGCTTCAGCAGTTCCTGAATAGAGGTCCAATGCTGCAAAGACAACGCCATTTCAATTGTCAGGCTTATGAGTAGAGCTAAAACATATACTTCGTATTTGAAGAGGTCAAAGTGTCAAACACGACAAATGTGGACATCACAAGAACAAAGACGACCTCCTTGCCAACTCACCCAATAAAAAAGGAACCGGAGGAATCTCAAATGGGGAATGTCACATGTTTTTAAGGAAAAGAGACAAGTGTGGGTAAAACTGTTCATTTACTCATCAATTTAGCACATGGAATAAGAGAGAAGATTTGCGGGAGTTGTGTAAATGTGTAATGAGGAAATAATCATTTTAATAACAAAATTAATATACTCTCTATTCCATTCAATTCGATACATTTTCCTTCCAAACCAATTTGATTCAATTCTATACATTTCTATTTTTGATAAAAAAATTCTTGTTAATAGACCAAAATACCCCAATTACATCCATATTGTATGGTCCCACTCAATAACTCAAGGGTAATATTGTAAAGGTATAACTAAGGTCCCACTTTTATGTTTTCTCTTAAACTATGTGCTTAATTGAAACGTATTGAAATTAATGGAGTAGGGAGGGTATAAGATGGCATAGAAGGGAGATTTGGCCAAATGGAAAAAAAAAAAGGAGGGAGAAGATACTGAAGTCTTGAACCAGTGAAAAAACCTCAATGAAAACACTAGCTGAGATAACAGATAATCACATAGTTTGCTCCAGCATCAAGTGAAAATAAGTAATAACTTGGCAAAAGATAAATTAAGAAAAATAGACAGATGCTCACATTTAACAACTGATCCTTTGTTACACTGGGCAATTGATCCAGAATAGTTTCCCGGTTATTTGTCCCAAGATTAAATTTCGTACTTGATATATTATGAGTCAACCCATTCAGAACCTAGAAAAGTGACGCAACATTAGAGATCTGAATGTTAGCAAAAAAAGGGGCCCTTACAGCGCTGGACACAAGATAGAGCTAAACAAGAGCGAAGAGTCGACAGCATATGAAAGAGAAAGAGAACAAGGCAGTGAATAAACATACCTTCAATGCAACTTCAGGCTTGATCATGGAATCATGGAGTCCTACAGAGATAACGTCAGACAAAGAATCCCTCATGCAGGTATAAGCTTCCTGTGTTTGAATATGTCGGTTCACTGATCTGGCTCCACTTGTCGCATCTCCAAATGTCTTGAGTGCATTGGCTTGTTGAGAGTAAAAATAATCTCTCGGATCCTGGATAGAAACATAAAAGGATCATAGCTGTGAAGAATAGACTACGAGCCACCTCCGTGATAAAGAAGCAGACCTTGATACTTAGTGGTGCTACAGGAGGCTCATGAGGTGCTTGAAGATCCTCAATCTCAGTCATTCTGGATGCTCTATTCAACCGCTCCTGATTGTTGCTTCCATCAGATATGTCATTACCAATTTCTGCTGTCAGGGACAGTCAGTATAAGGCTGAGAGCACGACACCAAATCATCACAATTATATAAGATAATCTACTAACCTTTCTTTGACCTTGCAAGTGCCTCCGCTAAACTCTGAGTGTCCCCAAGCTCCACATCTACAACATTCATCACCATCATTTCTCATCCTTAATTGAAGGGGCAGTTAGTAGTTCTTTTCATCACAAGTGGTCCCAAAATCTAAGACACTAACCTATATACCTGCCCTCGAGAACAACTTCAGCATGGCGATTAAGATCTTGCAAAAAGTTCCTCTTGAACTGGTCATAGTGTGTTTCAGGCTCCGGAATTTCTTTGATGCCATCACGAGATATACCGTGATCCTACTTCGCAAAAACAAAAAGTTCAGCATACTAATCAGCATAAAAATATATGGCCAGAAACAGAGATGGAGGAAATGGTCATTCATGAAGTGAAAGACATACAGTGCACCTCATCTGTCTGTCTATGACCTTAAACTGAAAAATTATCTACGCTACGGCAGTCCAAGAAGCACACAAAATAACAAACTAGAAAGTGTTCTCGGAAAACGAACCAAGAAACTAAAGGAAATCAGTAGAAAACTATTAAGAGTGAACGATCATGCTAAATGTACCGGAAGGTGTGTGTAATCATCCCCTTCATCAGCTTCCATGTCCAATGTGGGATCCACCTTTCTAATCTGCATAGTACATACTCAGAAAACGATGAGTTAATGTGATTTCTAGTGAAAAGATGGGTCTTACAATTAAATAGTGACAGTATACCAACAAAAAAGCATGCCCAAATAGAAATGAGGCAAGAATAAGACATAGGTGGAAAATGGTACAATCCCAGAGTATTAGAGGGAGTACCTTCCATCGAGCTTCGTTTGTCAGTATATCATCTTGTTTTAAGAAAGTAGCAAGGTCTTCATCTTCAGCTGCCTCTGCAGCAGCTGCTACAGCATTTCTAGTGCTATGAAGATATTCAGCCCTACAATATTTGTTCCAAAATTCTGTCTCTGTCATCTGAAATCCAGAGTTGAAATTAATTACAAAAAATAAAAAGTGTCTACTGCTCATAAAGTAAACATGAAACATCAAATTGAAGGTGAAAATGTTCCTGAAAGCACAATTAGCTTACCTTTTTTGGGACCATTTTAAGAAACGCTTGATGAACTACAGGTTTCTCAGCAAAAATCTGATGAGGAAATTTTATACCAATCAAACACAGAACTGATGACCAAAAACATAAATTTTGAGTTCACAGGCCTTCAAAAACTTTGATGCCCACTTTGTAAATCTATGACCTACCAATATAAACCCTGAATATTAAATTCTGGTTCGTCAGTTCCATCTGAAGTTTAAATGACATGAGAGATCTTATTTTTCTCGATGTTCACAGTCCATTCATATACCAGATTGACAAAAGCATATACTGGTGTAAGTGAGTAACTGCGAAGTTTCAGCATCACTCCATAACCACAAGTCCATAACTAAGGGTGTGTTTGGATAGAGGGAAAGGGAGGGAAGGGGGAAGGAGGGGGAGATTTTCCATCGTTTGGATAGAAAAATAGGTGGAGGGGTTTGGAGGGGGAAGGAAATTGGATCCCTCCCAATCCTTCATTTAACTCATTTTGTCATCCTTCCTTCAAAGGTAAGATTTGGAGGGATGATGAAATGACTCTCCCTTCCTTTTCTCTCTTTCTCCCTCCCCTCCCTTTACCTCCATTTTGGTTATCCAAACAAGGCCTAAGACTCCGCATAATTTCTTCATCTCTAAAATCACTCCAACAGTCTTTTACAGTCATTAATTTTGAACTCTGTATGCATACTGACAAAGCTATACCTTGCTTACGGTGCAAACCAGAAGAATTTTTCTTGCCTTTTTTAACTGTATATCTAACGGAAGGCTCCGGGGGTTTCAAGTCTGCTATTGCGACAACCCTTTTTACTGACACTAAATCAATCTACTTAGGAATCAGTTAGCTCAAAGTTCAACTGCAGATGCTCATAGGGTTGAAAAATGACAATACCTGATGTATGATTTCTGGAGTCAAGTTAAATGTTACTTTGTTAGTCTGAAAGGAAACGGAAAAAAGGACTAAATTAGCACATTAACCAAAAAGTACAAAAAAATGGCAAAAGAACTAGCACACAAGAATTCTAAGGTAACACGCATAATTGCCTACAAACTACATTATGGACAAGAACTCCCAGAAATGGCATTTCAATTCCACAAGGAGAAGAGTATTGCAGACCGAGCTTCAATGCCCAACTGATTTACACAAGCTCACTAGTATGCAAGGTAGACTGCAGACTGTAGACTATGAAGAAGCATCTAATTTTTTTTTTCAACTACAAAACCTTCATAAAAATATCAATTCAATTCAAGCAGGTCAACATGTTAAGGAAATATATTAATTCTGATTATGGAAATTTAGTTTTCAGCCTACATTATTAACATTTAGCATTTCACAATTCAATTGCCAATCTGCCACAAATTAATAAACAACAAATCCAGAAAACTAGCCAGTGCAAAAAGAGATGTCAAAGGATTCTTTTTGACAAAATTATAGCAGCCAATCTCCAAGGAAATACTACTACATTCGATTAACAAAGTGTTCCTTAGGACAAAGATTTAACTAACTCTATAATTCGAGAAGATAAAGGTCTTTGGTTTTGATGCAAAGCCCTCTAGACAACTACATCTCAGTTAAGTCATTAGCCTCTAATCAATAAATCATGCCTAGCAATCACTGAGAAATGAACATAAGATCCGCCCAGACGTCAACATAGTAAAATGGACCAGTAGTAGTCCTCAACGTGATTGATCATTCATGATGGTTCACCTTTAATTTCAGTACTAACTCATGCCAAGGATAATCCATTGCTAAAGAAAGCACTCATTGAGAATGATAAATAGAAGATAAGTCAGCCTACAAGGATAGTCTCATCTCGTTTTTTCTAATATGACTGATAAGTTGGCAATGTTCACATGTATTTCATGTCCTACTCATACCAAAGGGCAGGCAAACAATTGCATTGATCTGATAACACGGTCGCAGCTCCAAAACCCAACCTACCCACGAGCCGTAAACACAAATAATCATCCATCATTGGCATAATCTGAAATAAAAGCTCTGACAAAGCAACGCAGAGACCCTAGTTCGTTTTTCTTTACACCCTTCAAGATTCCCATGTATATAATACATATCAAGCAGTGTGTCTATTATCAGATTGTAGATTGATGCAGAGCAAGAGAGAGAATCATTACTGTACCCGACCATCATTATGTGGTGTTATCACTGAAAGCATAGCACTTTTCAAACCTGCGCGCTGATGGTTTGATCTATTTTCACCGGATAATAATTTCTGCAAAGTAACATCATTGAAAAAAATTAGCGTTCTATGAATATATCCAAGAGAAAAACTATATCTTTGTAGTTAGATAACAAACCTTTCTAGTAGCCCAGAATTCATTCTCTGTCAAGATACCAGGAATAACCAACTGCTGATGTAGTTTCGCCAGTTCACTGAAACAGATACACAATTTAGAACTTCGTTAGCTCTTATTTGATGTCGTTCTTAAATCTCATATCCTGACACACTCTCTTGAACTTTAGAGTCTCTCAAGAGTATATGAGTATATTTACAAAATATACTTCCTATAAAATATCTTGGATACGAATCCTATGGTTTAGGCTTTACAAGTTCTCGTAAATTATTTTAAAAAAAATTTGTAAGATTGGGAGACAATGGCCAAGCTTGAAGTGAGAAAGACATTATTAAAATAGGGAGTCCGACAAACCTTCAAGGAAAATCATATGAAGTAGTAAAAAATTAAAGATGGTTCTTCAACCGAAGTAATTTTGATTACCACTTTTGACACTTAAACTTAGAGAGAAGCCTGCAAGGGTATACTAGGAGAGCAATAGCAACAGTCTTAGGTAAATATAAAATACGAAGTAGTGGTGAAGGCCATGCATCTAGAATAAAGTAGTTTAATAATGAAGCTTTATATATAAGTATAACAGTGACTACCAGAAAGCTAGAGTATGAATAAATTTTTTGGGGAAAAAAGAAGGGATATCCAAGAGATGAGCAAAGCTTCAAGCAAACTTGTGAATTTATGGTTGTGTCAGAAATAAGTTCAAGTTCAACAGAAAATCTGAAAAGTCCCTCTAAAATATCAAATTACCTATCATGTTGCAAAAGCTTTATCCGTTGTACCATTTCCTTTTCACTTAGTTGCTTCCGGACTTGCTTATCAATGGTTCCTTTATCTCCACGAACAGCAGTCTGCGTCTGGTCCTGCGCCTTGCCTGTTTACAAGGCGTAATGCTAAACATCATCAAGACCAAAAACTTTAATCATACCTACATAGAACAAAGAGAATGGGGAAGAAACCCATGTTATCACAAGAAACTACACACCACAAAATTACCAACTCCATCCAACCCACAATTCCTCCCGTTTAACCTAATTCACTTTTTTGAGTTTAAACTTTCACGACTTGTTAAGCGAGGAATACTCCCTATTACGATTGAGTTTAAACTTTCACGACTTTGAAGCGAGGAATACTCCCTATTACGACTATAGACTAAAGGATGATGCATTCCGGAATTACACTCAAACCAAAAAGTATGTGAGTACAACCCTATAAGACTCCTCGCCATATCCTAGGAATTTATGTCCGCCGAATCTCTACGTCACATCCATTGCTTCTCGCTAAGCTAAAACACTAATTCTTGTATGAGACCGTCTTACAATAACTTATTGTGAGGTCAGATCATTCGTAACCATTTATATGATTTTTATACATCGTTTAGCGACAATCGTGACCTCCTATTTTCGTAATCACTTTCATAATGTATGTACTTGTTTTATTGATGATGGTATCTAATTCAAGACCAAACACTGCCACATATGTCAATAGTTATACATTATATAAAATTATAAAATTTTGATACTATTGTTGTATTTATCATGACGAATCAAACAAGATCCCACATGACTATATTTTCGTTTATATATTGCACAAAATTTTGAATGTTCTCAAAATTCTTAAATAGTGTCAAAAAGTGCTATGGCCTTGAATGGAGGGAGTAATCATTTTAATACTTTTCGTAAATATCTTTTGTGTCAATAATTCATTTGTGAGACAATCTCACATAAGACTTACTCAAGCTAAAAAGCTTATGCGCCTAGCCAGATTTGATTTTAGAGGAGAAAAAATTACAAAGGCCAGTAAGCATTCCTTTCCCGCCAATACACAAACAACAAATATGAAATCACGTCCCACAAGTAGGAAATATTGCATCCTTTGTATTTTTATTTTTATTCAAAATAAAATCTAAACCTTGCATTAAAAAAGTATATTCTAAGCCTACTCAAATCAAATACTACAAAAATATGCTATTTTCATCAAATCAACAGTATACTTATTTAACTAAACCTTCAAAAACTACAAAACAATGCCGATAATATACACCAACTTCACTTCATTTTTAACTTGATTAGAGCTCACATAAATTAACCAAACTCGACCTTAAATCTAAACTGTAGCACTTATTATCGATTAGTTATACATTTACAAAGCTCCAATTTCTATATAATTTATTATACAAGTAAAATTACACAGAGCTAAGAAATATTCTTACGTGTATATTGTTTTCTATAAAAATCAATAACACTATGAAAAAATATTCTGTTTTGTGTATTGTAAATTTTGTAAGGTACTCGGTAATATGTACCAAAAACATTCTAATGTGATATCTATACTCAAAAAATATTAAAACTGAGTTGTTAAGGTCAAATATTAAGCAAACTCAATGTACTTAACTACGACTTATGTTGTTTTGAAAACAATCTTAATTATAAAACAATTTTCGTTTCCTTCTTTCGGAAAACACTTTTTTCACTATCTCATTTATCTGATTATTCTTTGTCTTCATTTTTGCTCTTTACCTTGATTACATTACATGTACATGTTGCTGCTTTCATCTTGTGCAAAATTAATGTGGATAAGGAAAACCAATTTGCTGTCATATTTAAGAAATATTTGATACACCGTACATATAACATACAAATTATTCGCTAAAAAGTAAGTACCCTAATTAAGTCGCGCATTTTGCATACGAGCTACTAATTATCTAACTAATACGAATAACTAGTGACCTAGTAAAAGACCTCATAAATGCCAGTCAGTGGAAGATCCTTCAAGTATTTGTCTTTCATATACTAACACTCTCATCCTTCGCCAAGAACACTAGATAAAGGAAATAAAATAAGCACGGTAATCTCACCCTACTCCCACTCATATGGAACCCCATTCAAACGGAAGGCTAGTGCATTTTCTACATTTAGTCAAAGAGGAAATAACGGCATCATATGGCGTATTTAACCTATATAGAAAACTGTAAATATGTAGATATATTACAAGAATAAACAGCACCTTTTCAAACGTCCTCCTAAAGTCCAAAATGTCCCCTTTCCCACTTTATATGAAAAGAAAGGGAACTAACAAATATGACAATTGAGAGAAAATTTCCAAGGCAAAGATGTGGCTCTAGAGTAAAGCGCCACAGGCACTTACCAAACAACAGCATGTTCGCAGAAACTACCACCAGCACAAATTTCAAGTTCTTTCTATATTTATGCATCCAATAGTGGAAGGGTATGATTAAATATTGTGCATTGCACCACGAGTGGGTTGCATCATTTATAGGCAATATCACTATTACACAGCCACAAAGCAGCAAAACTATTAGATACAGAATACTCAGACTTACACACATAATCACGGCACAAGTCCCGCTGTTGAAAATTCTCGAACTCAAAAATATATCCGTCAGATCCTACAAGCTGGAATATCAAGGAAACATATCTATCAGCGCTTCATCGAGACTTCAAAAGGTATAAGCCTACTATTGGCTAAAGACACTGAATTACCCTAGGAACTATGATATTAATGGATTGAGTTACATGTAAACAATCTCGAAATAGAATGTCGAAGAAAGAAACCTTGGTCACATTAAGTAAAGCTTTTTTACCAACACCTTCCTTGTTAACGAAGAACCCTGAATAACAAAGAAAAAGATTAGGTAATCAAAATGTACTTTGATTTAGAAAAAAAGAAAAAAGGCTCACTGAAGCAGTCACGATAACCGAAGATTATATCATGAAAAATCGAATATAAACCAGTGTCTAGCTACGGCACAAACTTATGAAAAATAGCACTAAAGAATAAAGATCAGCGGAAGCCTTTCATGCATTAAGCAATGTGGTTGCTGTCTACCAGCCCACAGTTCCCAATATAAAAAATAACATGACACTGCAAACAAGGGCACTAACTTAAAACTCAAAAACAAAAATTTATCTCCAAGACATCATTTTTTTCAAAAAAATAAGAATGCAGGTGCAATAACGCTAATAGGCATGTAAGAGAGACGTGCTCATTTGTCTCACGGGCTATGAAGTCTCAACAACATTAGGCAAATGTGATCCATATAACTTCAACATAATCTAATCATAGTGAGATATCCTAGAAGTATAAACAGCACCATATCTGAAGACCTTGGCCCGAGGCGGGCGGAGGCAACGGGAGCAAACTGTGATGAAGCGCAAGGCAAAACCTAATGCCTTATGTACACAAGGCGCATTATTATTAGAAGCAAATTTGGGCTCTTCAAATACAAGACAATAATACCCACTTCCAGGATTTTTATGTTGACTACCAAGCGTACAAGTAGGCAAAATGGGCCGAGGCAAATGGCATAATTAAGCATCTAGCCAGAAAAGATATGAAAATTGCATGATAGTTTACCTCGCTAACGGTGCCTAGTCTAAAAGGCGCACTTGAAGTGCCTGAGGCATTTGGCCTAGGGCCTCATGACCCTTCTATTGTACTTGATGATGAACACGATTCTATTGTACTTGATGATGACAACTAAGTAGATACCCGTACTTATCACTACTCACACTTTGTAATCTCATGACCAGATCCCGCAAATGATATGGCTCAGGAGAGGTAATGGGAAGTCAAAATGCAAACCGTTACTTAATCTCACCGTCAAAGCCATGCCAATACCATCGGTTACAATATTATCAACCACAATTCCACTTCAAAGTGTCCCAAAATCTCACCGTTAAAGTTATAAATAGCACCATACATGAACCATTATATTCCTGATGACGACATCTAGGTAGATACTTATTACTGCACATTACACAGACTTTAATACCTACAGAACTACGATCACACAAAAACCTTAAAACCTTGCAAACTCACTCAAAAACCCTAAAACCCACCTCGACCTCGACATCCAACTCAATTCAAATCACGAAACACGACCATAAATCACAATGTCACACAAGATACAAAATCAAAGCACAAATAAGACTACACAAACAAACGAAAATCACTCACTTTTCGTCGAACTGAACGGAACTTTAATACCTACGGAACTTCGATCACTCGGCTTAAATGTGAACTCCTCCATAGTCTACACCATCAAAAACAACCAAACAAATTCATCAAATTACATTCAATCGAAAACTTAAAAGAGTAAGTCTCGTGAAAGACCGCCTTCCACTTTCAAATTGAAAGACCGCCACTAAATGCAAGGTATTATGAATAGGTATTCGCAGAGGGACAAAAAAAAAAAAAACAATTCATTGTGAAAGACCGTCTTTCACTTTCAAATACAAAGACCGGCAATAAAAGTAAGCTATATTAAATAATTAGTCGTAGACGAACAATTCATTGTGAAAGACCGTCTTTTTCTCAACTTTATGAAACTTCAATCACACACAACATTATTCCTCAAAACAAACACGAATCGACCGAAAATCAATACCATAATTAAATCGCCAGGAACACCAGCAGCTTTAGGAGCAGATTTATACTTAACATTCTTAAATTCCAACGCCATAATGTAAATTAATTATCTTAATTTCAATCGATCGAACGATTTGTGACGAATTTATGAGTCGATTCGAAAATTGGGGGAGATTATACGGTGTGATTTGGGAAATTAGGGTTTAGTCGCGGTCGTTTATGCGGTGGAGAGAGAAAATTGAGGTGGCGAGTGACGGCGGAGAAGTGGCGGTTTCTGGAAAAGTAATGAAGGAACACCAAGGCATTAGATGGAGATTCTTGTGTTTTAAAAAGAAAGGTTGGAAGGATTAACATAAATAATGATCCTCGGGCTCCGTGTCAAATAAATTTAGGCCATGTTCTTTCCGGCTTTATTGGGCTGAACTTATTAAAGCTGAACTTATTAGAGCTGAGCTGAACTTATAGGAGCTGAGCTGAGCTGAACTTATTGGAGCTGAAGCTAAATCGGGCTGAAGCTTATTGGAGCTGAAGTAGTAATAATAATAATAATAATAATAATAATAATAATAATAATAATAATAATAATAATAATAATAATAATAATAA
>JAUEKU010238260.1:0-15459 GCA_032274805.1 Gypsophila paniculata | reverse complement strand
CTGACCTGTTTAATTGTGTCCCTAAGACCCACTTTGTAAACAAAAAAAAAAAACTCTTTAACTGATCAAAAATCGTGACTACGAGTTTCGAATACGACAATTCTTTTTTCAAAATAGTAGATCTTGACAAGATCTTCGATTTGAAAAAAAAGGTCTTCGTATTCGAAACTTGTAGTCATGAGTATTGATCGGTCAAAGTTTTCTACCGAACGAACTTTAACTGGCCATATCTCCTAGCCACGAGTTCCGAATACGGAAATTCTTTTTTTTCAAATTGAAGATTTTGTCAAGATCTACAATTTCGAAAAAACGTTTGCTAATTTCTGATTTCGTTGCTACAAGTTATATGCAGCTAAAGTTTTCCCGCTAAAAATAGGGGTATTATAGGCAAAATTGCAAACTTCAAGAATACTGTGGGATTATCCCAAAATAAACTTACCAAAAGTGGTCCGTTTTAACTTAATACCGTACCTCCTATAGGGTCCACGTCACCTATTTTTTTGTTTTTTCTAAAAGTGAAAACAAACCGATACATGAAGTAGCGGCTTCCATTACTGATTGTTATATAATGAGGGGAGCCGCTACTTGAAGTAGCGGCATGCCGATTGCTTAACAAAACCCTCTATCACTTGGCATTTCTTTATACTCCGTACAACTCAAACGCACTCACACACCCCACTATATCACCTTCAGCCCTTCACCTTTCTTCTTCCGCCCCACCAAAGCCGAATTCAACGTCTCGATGATAGTCAACCAACCCAAAAACCGCCACCCCTAAAAGAAACCTCCACCAAATTCATCGCGCCACCGTAATTGCCTTAGCGAGAAATATACACCGCGCTTGGACGTTCCAGATAGCCATGAGGGGATTTTGAGGCTCTACCAGATGCGGGTGTGACGACCGTAGGAAGGATGTCGCGGTCGAAGAGGTATGTAAGGACAATGGGGTGGAGGTGATGGTGAGGAAGACGACGCAGGAGTTGCGGAATTATCGGTCAATTGATGAGAAAGAGGAGGAGCCATTTATGTGGCAGTGAGCTTGGAAATTTGCCAACAAAGAAGCCGCTACTTGAAGTAGCGATTTCTGTAAAGTTTTAAAAAAAATATAAAAATTTGATGACATGGACCCAATGGGAGGTATTACGTTTAAACGGACCACTTTTGAGAGATTTTTTTATTTTAGAGCCCTTTTCGAAAAAAAATTTCCAAAATATGACAAATTTTAATATTTTATTTATATAAATACAATATATATGGGCTAAAAACTATTATTACATGTTACTAACAATCAATAAATCTTCTTGACGCCAAATCTACATAACATATAGAAAATGAATCGTTGAACAATTGTGTTAAAGTGTTGTTTAGATATTGCATATTAGTATGACACATAAGCCATTTTTGCTCAAAATTCAACCACATGTTATCAACCATTTATTGCATAAAAAATGAGTAAATATTTATGTATGTATATAACTTTCTAACTTCTCTTTATAAATTCTAAAATAATTTAATTTTATATTTAACTTTACAATTAAAGGCAATCTAGTTTTAAATTATGAAAGTATGTAATTTTCAGCTTATACGTAGTGAAATAATATTATGACAACTACCTTTTATTTTATTATTTAAATATGTCGAACAAAAAGTACAAATAATTCGACGGATATACGATATTAATGTTAGCAATTTTAAGATACATATGCATTAATATAATAATTAAAGGGAAATTCCACGGTATAATCCTATATTTTTTAATTTTCCATAATACGCCCTTACTTTTTTCATATTCTACCATATACTCCTCAACTTTGTAATTAATTTGTGCTATGACATTTTTACCTTTTAATTAACTTAACTCCCCAAATAACCGATTAAACCATCAAATTTACAATTTTTAATTTCGTCTTTAACCTCAGTTTATGATGGTGAATGAAGTGTGTGGTAGAATTAAAGTTGGATTTTGGGGTAAATTTAATCATGTACATTGATTTTAACAGTTAAACGAATCTAAAGATTATTGCCTGGCATCTAAGTTAAATATAATGATCCCCTTGATAGAAGAGTTTTAATAAATCAATTGTTAATTAGGTAGATGAAATAGGTAAACTAATGAGTTAGTTAATGAGTTAATTCATCATCAAGTTTTCAAAGGTTTGGATCGAAGATGGTTGTATATAAAATCAAAGTAAGAATGGCGGGGGTATATTTGTAGAATTTCAGGAATGTTAAGGGTATATTAAAATTTTGGGTTATTTAACGGGAATAATCCATCCTATTGGTGGTATTCTATTAATAAACCATACTACATTTAATCCTAGAATAAACCCAACTATTCCACTTGTCTTCTATTATTGTACCAAATGAACAGACAACTTGAACAGCCAGTCACCCATTTCTTTAAGTATCATTTATACCCATTTTATTACTCATAAATACTCCAAACCTTCACCACCACTACTCTCCACCACCTTTGACATATCACTACCACCACGGAAACTGTTAGTCACCATCACCACTCTCCACCACCTGAACCCCATCTTCACCACCTTCCATTTTCCATCACCAAAAATCTGAAAGCACCCCCTAAAGTAGCCGGCGGCGGAGGTTCCTCTTTCTCCACTGCGCCAGAGATCCTGAACAACCGCGACTTCACCACCATCTTAATCGTCACCCGCGAGTTCTCATCGTAGGCGTCATCGGTTGAATCTTCAGAAATACCTGGCATAATTAACCGTAAAAATAACCAATTTTCACTTAATTCGATGAAATTAACTCTATGTTTTGGTACTTAGGAAACTCAATATATATTTCGCCACTTTTTGCTCCAAATTTTCGAACAAAAAATTACTCGAAACCGTCATGTGCACCACCACCGGACATCACTACACCGCCACTTGTTGCCCGAATTTGGGACCCGCATAAACTCTAACTCTAAAATGGGGCTCTTTCAAATTGTAGTCACTTGAAGCATATTTTGTGGGTTAATTGGTGTGTTGGTTAATTGGTGTGATAATGCAATTAGCTCAGGATTACGCTACTTCAAGGCTATTGATGGTGGAGTTGATAATGTGTTAGATAAACAAAACAATGAGTGATGATGGATGAAGGGAAGGGTGATACAAAGGTGATGATGATGATGATGAGTAAATTATGAGGTAAAAGAAAATGAACAAAGAGAAAGGATGTACAATTGGTAAAGGAAGGAGATACCAGATGAGGATGAGTTAGGGATGTGGAAGAAGACAATTTGTGGGTAATTTTACTTTTTTTAACCGGTTTAGTAGGTTCAAGTTAAGTCAAGTGCAATAATGGAAGACAAGAGAAATAGGTTGGTTTATTCTGAGATTAAATGTAGGAGGGTTTATTAACAGAAGATCATCGATAGGATGGATTATTCCCGTTAAATAACCCATAATTAATTAACAACAAAAAAAAAGAGTGAAGGTCTAGATGAAATCACAAATAAAATTCTCTCTCACTACTCTTTTAACACCCTTTTAACTTCTTTAATAGTCTTTCCAATTGAACCTTGTGATATCTAATCTTCTATCACCCTCATTTACCCAAATCCGTAACCGCGCTATTGCAATTTCTTTATTCGCAGCCGTCAACGTAGATTCCTCACATTCCTTCTATCATAATTTGCTGTATATTCAAGCCAAATTTCAATTTCGATTAGGTGCCCCTCAAATCCGTCCGTGGGCCGTGGCTGTTAGGATTCAATCAGTGGTGATGGTGGTCGACGGTCTTGATGGCGCGATGTTTTTTCCGGCATTGGCAGTGGTGTTAGACGGCGGTATATTGACGGCAGTGGTGGTGGTGGTGGGAGGTTGTGAGGTCAGGGTGGGTTGTAGGGAGTTGTGAGTTGTTGGTTAATTCATCACTTGATGATTAATTTTTGTGTGATTTAATTGTTGATTGTTGATTGGCCAAAAACTTGGGTTAATGAGAATGCTTCATTTCAAGTTTCCTGAGATTTTAGGCTGCCACGTCAGCTTTTGAAAAACCTGCTTTAATATATATAATGAATAATGATGAATAATGAATAATGATAATGATAATGATAATGATGATAATGAATAATGATATTATGTAAATTATTTAGTCAAAGAACACATGATTCTCTCCCTCTAATTAGGCTTATACTAGGAAACTAATCCTTGTATTTTAGCTGCTTGTTATTCTATTCTTGTACTATATATTGATGTAATCCTCATTCCTGTAAACCATCTTAATTAATATAATCATTTTACATCACTTACATGGTATCAGGAGAAAGGTTCGATCTTCATACCAAACCCTAAAAATGTCAGGAAACACAATTCCCAACAACTCCGAGCCCTCCAAACCATTGGTGCTCGTGAACATCCATGCCATCACCAAATTTGATGGATCTAACTATCAACAATGGCGTATTCAATTTGAAGCGTTATTACAAGGCTATGATCTATCATCCTTCATTGATGGTACTACTCCTCCCCCCAAATTTATTGAAGACAAAGACAAACAATCAATTCCAAATCCGGCGTACCATACTTGGTTCCGGCAAGATCGACTTCTTTTCGGTGCCGTGGCAAGCACCCTAACCCCCTCAATCAGCCCCATACTCACCCGATTGACCACAACCAAAGATGCGTGGGATGCTCTTGCTTCATCCTACGCTCGCCCGTCTCGTGGCCACATCAAACAACTCCGCCACAAACTCAAACACACCACAAAAGGACCCTCCACCATTACCGATTACCTAAACAATACTCAGCCCAAGTACTCCAATCTCCATAATTTTGGTTGCTTATGCTACCCTTGGCTCCGTCCATATGCCCACCATAAACTTGAACCTCGCTCTATTGCCTGCACCTTCGTTGGTTACTCTCCCACTCAACACGCATACATGTGCCTCGACCCCACCACAAATCGCATCTATATCTCTCGCCTTGTCGCTAAAGGCTTCCACCAACGCCCGGGTTTAGACTACAATGACACCTTTAGCCCTGTCATAAAACCTGCCACGGTCCGATTGTTGTTAAGTCTTGCTGTCACCAAGCAATGGTCGCTGCGCCAACTCGACATCAATGATGCGTTTCTTCAAGGCACGCTCACTGATACAGTTTATATGGCTCAACCTCCAGGTTTTGTTGACCCTCATAATCCGTCTCATGTGTGCCGCCTTAAGAAAGCCTTGTACGGTCTCAAGCAGGCTCCTCGGGCCTGGTACACAGAGCTTCGGTCCTACTTGCTTGACACAGGGTTTCATAACTCCGTCTCTGACACCTCCTTGTTCATTCTGAATAACTCTCACGATTTATTTGTGCAAGTTTACGTTGATGATATTATTGTCACAGGTGCTTCTCCCTCCAAAGTAGACTCTTTCATCAAGGTTCTCGCCCAAAGGTTCTCACTGAAGGACCTTGGTCCCCTTGCCTACTTTCTTGGTGTGGAGGTTCAACCATGTGCCAAAGGTCTCTTCCTCACTCAACACAAATATACGATTGATCTCCTGGACCGAGCCAAGATGCTTGATGCGAAACCGTGCTTCACTCCTATGGACTCGTCGTTCAAGTTAAGCCTTCGTGACAGCCCCCTTATTGCTAATCCCACTGATTTTCGTGCCCTTGTGGGCAATCTGCAGTACCTGTCGCTCACACGCCCAGACATTGCATTTGCGGTCTGTAAGTTATCTCAGTTTATGCATCAACCTACTACTGCTCACTGGTCCGCTTTAAAGCGTCTTCTTCGCTACCTAGCTGGCACGACTGCTCATGGTATTACCATTCTTCGTGACACCCCACTATGCCTTCATGCATATTCTGACTCCGATTGGGGAGGTAACCCCGATGATCTCACCTCTACAGGTGCTTACATTGTGTATCTTGGTCACACTCCAATCTCTTGGAGCTCCAAGAAACACCGTACTGTCTCTCGGTCTTCTACGGAAGCAGAGTATCGTTCCATTGCTAATGCTATGGCCGAACTCACTTGGCCTGGGCATCTCCTCATGGAGCTTCACATTGTGCTTCCTTCGGCACCTGCTGTTTACTGTGATAACCTCGGTGCTACTAATCTTAGTGCTAATCCTGTTTTTCACTCGCGTATGAAGCATGTTGCTCTTGACTACCACTTCATTCGTGAGAAGGTCCAGTCTGGTCTCATGCGTGTAGTCCCTATTGCTAACGACGACCAGCTCGCAGATGCACTCACCAAAGCTCTCCCACGATCTCGCTTCGATATGCTTATGTCCAAGATCGGTCTCTCGTCCCGGCCGTCCGTCTTGCGGGGGGATATTAGAGAATAATCACGGCATTATTCTCATATATTATGTAAATTATTTAGTCAAAGAACACATGATTCTCTCCCTCTAATTAGGCTTATACTAGGAAACTAATCCCTGTATTTTAGCTGCTTGTTATTCTATTCTTGTACTATATATTGATGTAATCCTCATTCCTGTAAACTATCTTAATTAATATAATCATTTTACATCACTTACATCAAGTTGGGAGCTGTTCAGTGAAATTGCCTTCAGTCATCGAGAAAATTACGACGAGGAGAGCTTTGAGACTCTAGGCAAGGACATGCTAAGGAAATGTGATGGACTTCCCTTAGCTATAATTGCACTAGCAGGGATATTGAGCACAAGAGGGACGATCGGGGAATGGCATCAGGTGGCCGAAGCGGTGAAGTCAAGAATATTGGAAGGAAGATGTGGAAACATGTATGGTGGAGTATGAGAATTGTTGTCATTGAGCTATGATGATTTACCTTACGATCTCAAGCCTTGCTTTCTGTATTTGAGTGTATTTCCAGAAGATTGCCAAATTCCTGTAGGGATGTTGACCCGAATGTGGATAGCAGAAGGCCTTATCTCCACGGATTACACAGATATGTCCCTGGAAGATGTAGCATTGCAGCGTGTAGAGGATCTGAGCAACCGATTCATGATTCAGGTTGTGAGGACCAACTTTAAGGGTATGATAAAGGCCATCAGATTACACGATTTATTGCGTGATCTCAGTGTTCAGAAGGCAAAAGAGCAGAGTTTTCTCCAAACCTATACTCGTTTCAGCAATTCAGAAGGCAGTCACTTGTCTACTTTAGCAATCCAGCCCCGACGAGCTGCTGTTCATTCCAGGTAGTGGAAAAATGCTATTAAGCTCAATAATCCCTTCGTCCCAAAAATATTAATCACTTTTTGTTTGTGTTCATTTTTCACTCTTTTACCCCATTATAGGCGGGATTACTGGTGCATAATGAAGGATAATTTCTGTACAGATGCTCTTTTCTGTTCTCTTGCTTGTGCATAAGCCATAATCGTTTACTGTTTTTGTTCTCTTGCCTGTGCATAATTGTATCTTCTTTTATTTCCAGCACTGCTTTGCCTACGGAAATTACACATCTCAGGTCCCTTGTACTACTGACACAATCTAGCATCTCTTCCTACAATTGCGCGGAAACATTAGACCTGCAAATTGTGTCGCATAACTTTAAGTTGCTTAGGGTGTTGAGTATCTGGGGTATTAAGATGGTCAGCTGTGTCCTGCCGAAGCAAATTGGGTGTTTAATTCACTTAAGGTACCTGGCAATACGTGCTACAAATATTACATCTCTTCCAAGCTCAATAGGAGGCTTGAGAAACTTACAAACATTGGACTACAGGGACATTCATCTGGAAAACGGCCTAGAACATGAAAATGTAAAAATAAAAATAAAAATCCCCAATGTCTTTCAGAAGTTTGTGCTACTAAGGCATTTATATTTGCCCGTCGAATGCCCCTGGAGCGTGCAAGAGTTGAAGCTGAGTAGTATGAAGAGTTTGCGGACTCTGTGGGGAGTTAGATTGGACGACAACAGCAGTTACTTTTTGAGAGAGGCGCCAAAACTGAGCACTACCTTAAAGAAGCTAAAGATTGTAGTGTCGAGTGAGAAGGAGTTGAAGGCTGCCTTCTGTTGCCCTAGCCTGATGGACGATGTACTCCACACTTTCCACTGTGAAATGAGAGACGGATTAGTGTTATTCAATGTAGAGCCTCTCCATACCCGGCAACACTTGCTCAAACTTACACTCATTGGCGAAATTCAAATTAAATTATCACTCATTCTACCAGTCAACCTTGTTAACTTACGACTCAAGGATAGCATGATCAAGGATGCCGATCCAATGGAAGCTCTTGGCGCATTAGCTCACCTGAAGCTACTCCGTTTGTCAAATGCCTATGCGGGGACCACACTGTCCTGCGGGTCTGGCTCATTCCCGCAGCTCGAAGAGCTCAGTGTTGAGAGTCTCCGGTGTTTGGATACGTGGAATATCCACAAGGGAGCGATGCCTTGTCTTAAGAAGCTAGAGATCGTAAGATGTTGGCATCTCTTAAATTTTCCCGGAGGCTTAAGTTCTGTAACAACGCTTGAGCAGGTGGAGTTCTTTCACATGCCGAACGAGTTTAGAAAACAGGCCACTGCATGCGGGTGGGCACTAAAGCTTAGGCTCCCTCATAACTTTGCATCCATCATTAAACACTCTGATTCACCTGTCGACTCTTCTTCCATCTCCAAGCTCTATGAGCAGCTCACCGAAGGCATTTACTTGGATAATAAAACCAAGGCAAGCTCTTAAACTCTATGATCGGTTTCACTTTGTTTAAGTACCAGCTGGTCAGTTTGCTTAATTGTTTTCACAAAATTTGATGCAATGCAGAAGTATTGGGTCGCAAAGCAAGACGGTAGCTACGTTAACAGCTTTATGGTATATGCCTTAGGCCTTCGCCTATGTTTGACACCGTTTTTGGAATTTGAATCAGAAGATATCGAGGAGTGTTGCGAAGAGATGAAAGATTGTCCTCATGTTGAATTCAGAGAAGTGACTGAAAGGTATTCAATATTCACGACCCTGAAAAATACAATCTCCTAGGTAAATGAAGCTAAGCCATGTTTTTACTAACTTTGTTCTTACACGTTTTTTTTCCTCTATGGGCAGTAGGGAATTTGGGATAAAAGTGATGGTGGTAAAAAAACCGTCGATAGCATCAGGATGTTTTCATGTGGTTGGAAAGTTTGACCTCAGAAATCTCTCGGTGGAAGTGGCCTACGAAATATATTGGTTAATCATGTTTGAAGAATCACAATCTGAAAGGACATATAGTCGTGGAAGAATCTTAGTTGATGAAGTTGAAGGTGAGACCAAAGTGTGGACGGCATTTAATGGGAGAAAGATGCACACAGAAGGAATAATCTGTAAGCGAAATGAATGGATACACATTCCAGGTGGAGAATTTAAGACAGACGCCACGATGGAAGCAGAGGTTGATCTCTCCTTGTCGTATGAAGAGGGCCTGGACCAAGTTGACGTGGTTGTTAAAGGTTTCGTTATCCAACCACAAGGTTTATGTCACCCTTTAGCATTTCGAGGGGATAATTACAAATTTTCCCAATGGTAGCACGCCACTCGTCAGCTCTATAGAATCTTCTAGTATTTGTATTATTTATTTTAAGTACCTATGTTTTTTTCATATATTTATTTATATCCGTATTCGTATTTATACACTTTCAATGTACGTTGATTAAGCCTATTAAATATATATTTAATTGAAGCTATTAGTTACTCCCTCGAGGAGGAAGTAGCATATTCCCACTAGAACTCTTCCAACAAACTTTGACAAAATAGGCTTTATAAACACCACTTTTTTTTCATAACCCACCGATGTGGGAGGATTTGTTCTTTAGTTTGTTTTCCTTTCTTTTCTTTTTAAGCATACTTAAGAAATCACTTTATTTTTCATTATAATAAAAAAATATTTTCTTTTAATTTTAAGGGTAAATTGATAACTTATACTTACTTTTACCTAAGTCATTTTCTCTTATTATTTAGCCACATGTTGTCTAATCAATACCAATAAAAAGAGTAAATTTTACTAATTATTTAAATGCATACTTTATTGCTCCGTACTTTGTATTATACTACCTACAAGGAAAATCAAAAGACATGTACCATGATCACCAAATTAATTCTTATATACAATAACTTTTGTCTATTGATTAATTATTCTTTTCAAGTATCCCTTAATATATATCTATCTATATCTATATCTACATATATAATTAAAAAACAACTTGAAAAGCTACATGCCTTTATATGAAGAGGTGCATTACAGGAGGAGAGATGTGCAGTACACTCTCCCTATAATAAATTAACATAATTTATTATTGAAAAAAAAAATCTTACCTAATTAAATGTTTAAATGACAAATAAAAGTAAAATACATATTTAGTTTTGTCAAAAATTGTTAACAAATTTAATTTTTCCTATTGCATAATAATAATTTCTTTAATTTTTTTAACTAATGATGTTAAAAATTTAATTTTGTCAAAAACTTTTTATTGATAATGTCAATTTTGAAATTAAAGGAATTCAATAATTTTGATAATCTTGATAAAATTAATCCGATCACAATTCAACAACGGCTTACAAAAGTATGTTTCGTGTAAAGGCGAAATTGATTCATTTCAATCTTGAGTCATCTTATTCACATTTTGAAAATGAGTCGATTATATCACTAATTCACTATTGGCATTTATATTTATGCTATGAACAACTATATTTATATCAAAAACTATATAAGAATTAAAGTATAAAAAAAAATTGAGTGAATCTTTAATTAACATATACACTTTTTTCTATAACCATATAGCTACATGTCATTAAAACATTCATGCACTCAACACCATAAAAATTGAGTAGATAATTATAGTTATCAAAAAAATTATTTTAAGTATTATTTAGCAAAAAAAAAAAAGTTTAATAGATTTTCTTTTTTTTTTCCAAAATGAAATAATTTTTTAGTATTAGTTTGCAGTAAAAAAAAATCTGATAAGTAATTATTCTTTTTTCCCCAAACCAATTCATTAATGTGTTTTCATTTAATCATTTAACAACATGTCACTAAAACATTCACACATTCAACAATATAAAAAATGAGTAAATTGTTATAGTTATCAAAATATATTTTTTAGTATTAATTTCCTTTTTTATTTTTATTTTCGAAATGAAATAATTTTTTAGTATTATTTTGCAAAGAAAATACTATTTCGTGATAAATATTTCATATTTTTTTCCCAAACCCATTTCACTAAAGTGTAAAGTGTAAACTTCTGGCACAAATCATTTTTCTTTTAATATCTTAAATCTTTGTAAACTTCTGACACAAAACTATGTAATTATTTTGTTCATATAATAGTTTTATAACTTATTAAATAAATAAGAAAGAAAATGATATTGAGGATTATTAATAAATAAAAGAGGTGAAACAATAAGATAATAATAAAAAAAAAAGAGTAAATATATAATATTGGAAGACAAATAAGAAAAATTAAGTAAAATAGAATAAAAAAAATGGCAAATTTAATAAAAATAACCCAATGTTTCGCTTATCTTCCAAAAATAACCCAACCTTTCAACTTTTACAATAATAATCCAACGTTTGGTTTTATTTCACAAAAATGTCCCACACCAGGCCAATATATATTTAAATACCCTACATAAAATAAAATAAAAAATAATATTTCTTTTAATTTTTTTTTACAATTACCCTTTTTACTACCCAATATTTAATACTATTTTATTCAATTTAATTAAATAAAATTTATAATCTTCTATGATTAGCACAACGTTAAAATAAAGGACGTAATCAGCGCAGTCCTAATTTTAATCGACGTAGTCCACACATTACCAAATCGCCCCTCTCATTTCTCCACCCACTTCCTAAGGTTTCTAATTTTCTCTCAAAACATTTGGACTGCAACGAATAAAATTAATCGGCGTAGTCCATTTCCCTCTCATTTTTTACGTAGTACAAAATTTTTTTTTAGCATCAACGACGCAACCTCCCGACACCCGCACCCATAATACATTACGTCTTCCTAATATTTTACATAAATAAACATAAATAATCTCTTTCATTTAAAATAATTATTTTAATTTTTTCTAAAATTAATAAAAAAATAGTTAAAAAAAGAAAAAAAATTAAAATCAAACACAAAAATCCCGAAATTGTTAAAAAATAAATAAACAAAATTAAAAAACCTTCCTAGAAAAAAAACAATACGTGGACTATACATCGGATGTATTACATCATGATTTTAGTTTATGAGTTTTATACTAAAGTTTATGAGTATTCTTATAAAATTTCTGAGTTTTGTATAAAATCTTTATAGGTAATTCAAAAACTTTAAAGTAAAACTCAGAAAAACTTTGATTTGAGGTAGTACAATCTGATGTATGTTCCTTTTTCTCAAAAAAAAAAATAAAAAAATTCTAAAAAAATTAAAAAAAAAAAATTGAAAAAAAAAACGTAGTTGCTCATTCCTACGCCTATTTTACTCATTCCTACACAAATATACACAACTTCTTCCATTTCATGCCCCTCACCCAATTTTTTATAAAAAAATTACTCTCAATTTCTCTCCAATTTTTTTTCCTAATTCTTGACAATTAATCGAATATGATCAATAATTTTTACTTTATCGATGTAAAATCAATCTTTTAAAGTCAATCTTTTAGTGATTACAATTTTTATTGGTTTTTTTTTTTGGAAAACACAATTTTTATTAGTTTTAATTAACAATCAATTAAATTAGGGTTTACGGTTAATGGTGGATGGTGGATGGTGGTTGAAGGTTGATGGACGTCAGGCAAGATGGGGCGGCACGGTGGAGGAATTGGCGATGGAAGGAGGCCAGGGGTGGCCGGAGAGGGGAAGGGGGCGGCCGGATGGGGAGGGTGTTGCGTGTTATGGCCGCACGGAGAAGGGTGCTGGGGTCGGGGCCGGAAGGGGTTTCCGATGCTGGGGGTCGGGGGCGGGAGGGGTTGCCGGTGCTGGGGTCCGACGGCCACCGGTGGTGGTGGGGGGTGGCTGGGTGGGATTTGTTTTCTTCTTTTTTTTTTGTAATTTTTTATATTTTTTTTAATTGAATATTTGATATATTATTATTATTCTCTTTATTTATTTATTTATTTATTTATTATTTTTAATACTAATTATTTTTGTTTATAAAATATTGATCCAAAAATAAATTAAAAAATAAATCAAACAAAAAATAAATAACATAAATATTAATAATAAAAGCAAAAATAAAGTATAAGTGTAGCAAAGAGTAAAATCATAAGAGAAAAAAGAGAGAAAGAAAAGAGAAAGAAAAGGAGAGAGTGAGAAATGCAAAGGATAAAATGGGAAAAATGGTGTAGGAATGAGTAAAGATGGCGTAGGAAAGAGCACCACCCTTCATTTATTACCAATCCAATAAATCGAAGGCGAATGACAATCGTTCACAAAAGTACAAAACTAATTACTCCATCTAATTGAACTATAATTAAGAAAATTAAGATAATAATCCTTATATTTGTTGTCATTTTAAGGCGTGAGCATTATGTTCTGAGTTTTCTGACCTTACACTCCAAGGTTTGTCCAACTATAATTTTGTTTTTATCTGTCTTCACTCTTCATCACCATTACTTTATGTTTCTTTAATTTGTAATTATGTTTTAATTTGTATTGTGGAGAATGATGTGTGACTTTTTTACTTTATAGTTCACTCCCATGAGTTTATCTAGAAAACACATCATTTTTTACACTTTCGGTAACTTTTAATGGCAAAATAACGAAACTATTAAGTGATAGGAAGGGCGTATATTTAAATGGACCCTATCGTCTCTCTCATAACAGCATGACCTTTCTTCCCGCCAAGGCACGGTGCCAATGTAGGCCTCACCTTACGTCAATCATCATTGCACCTCTTTTGGTAATAGGAGTATAACAAACTTAGATACGACCTTAGATAAAAACAACTTGATCGATCATAGCATGCAATATAGATGACTAAGATGAGACCCCGAAAGTACTTACTACAACTGGATTATTTTGATTACATTATTTACAATGAAGTTGTATCTGATAAACCAACTTACTAGTATATTATTACTTTTCAGCGAAAAACGAAAATAATACAAAATTAGAAATGCAATAAGAATTTGCATTCCATTCGTTCATTTAGGTTTACCACATAGATAGTCCAATCCATTAATGCTCATATATGGCCCATTTCTTCAACCTAATAAAGTAGTAGGAGTATATGTACGCATTTTTTCTTCATTTACTCGTCAATGTGGAACAATCTAAACATACTATTTCAACATTACTGACCTAAAATAACCTGAGTAAAATTAAATCAAACCGAAAGCATAAATAAGGTAGGAGGAGTTGAATAGTGCATGGGAAGCGAGTTCCCGATGCTAAAGACTGAGCAGAGTAAGATTGCAACAGTGCAGCGCTGCCCTGCGAAAAGCCTAAACAGTGAGTAAAGCCTAGATGTTGACCAGTCTTCTCTTCCCCCTCATTTTCTCATTGTAAAGTTTATGGACCCTCTTGCTAAGGTCCCCTCCCTTTTTCTACTGCATAATATGGAGTACTACTTGTAACAATTTTACCCTATGGACGCTATGGTCAAAATATAATTCCAGTAAGATTACCACGATTCACTACGACCATTGATGTCTATGTTCAAACTTAAATAATACGGAGTAATGCCTAAGTGAAAAGATTATAAAACAATTCGTTTTTAGTAGAAGTACTAGGAAAAGGAGTATCATGTCCAATTTTTCTTAGTTTAAGATTATCAATCAGACTTTGTTCAGTCTTAAGACTCTGTCACATCAACTTTCCACTAACTTTTATTAATTTTTTATTTTTCAGACTAATATCGGACTCTATATATTATCCATAAAACTCATCTACCTAAAATAAAAAAATCAAAAATAAAAAAACAAAAAAGGGACACGTATCAACAATTTAATGGTCCACACATCTAAATAAATGAGTCAAGACTCAACTTTCCAAGACTCAACTTAGATTTTACAAAGTTTTTGGTAGATTATTGGAAGTCTTGAGGCAAGTCTTGAGACACGACTCACTCAAGACTCCCCAATAATCTTACCCTTGTACACTCCGTAGGTTGAACTCGTCATGTGAGATACGGAGTATTAAAAAAGAAGCGTGCGATTAGTCAGTTACCTATTGAAAGGTACGATGTGTATACTCCGTATCACTTATTTTATTTTATGTTTTTGCCTTTGTTATCAAAAGCGGTAAATATTAAAAAGTGCCCAAAAATACAAAGAAATTACCTCTTTTAATTCTTTTGACTGCCAAAGAAAAAAACAACACTAAAGTCATATTTTGAAATCATAGTTTTGTGTTGTTATAGCTTAAAAAAAAAATACAACAAAGGTCGAGAAAAACAAACATTTATAATATGACAAAATACTCATATCACACACCCCTTCTTCAAAACAGCTGGTTGTGATGCATTTTTCGGTGATGTAATAATTATTAACAGTCAAATAAATCATAGTAATAACAATATCATGCCTCATGCATGATTCTTCTTCACTTCTGTGTTCCAAACATCATTTCA
>JAUEKU010238150.1:0-15460 GCA_032274805.1 Gypsophila paniculata | reverse complement strand
GAAGAGAGCAGAGAATAAGGGAGAAGGGAGTGATATGTTTTAAGAAGAGAGAAAGGAATATAAGAGAAAATTTTAAGTTTTTTTAGGATGGTTGAATGAAGAGAGAAGGATTGAAGGAGGAAGGTCTTAAAAGGAGGGTAATATGGGTAATTCAAACAAAAATTTGGGTGAAAATGGAATATTCCATCGGAATATTCTATTTTTGTGGCCGGATTTAGCATTGGGTACCAATTTTTGAAAAAAGTGCACTTTTGGGTAGTAAATTTTTAAAAAAATCATATAGGGTGTTAATTTTGAAATTCGTGTATTTAAAGGGTGTTAATTGTCAATTTACCCTAAATATTATTAAAATGCTCAAGAAATGAAACCGGTTGTATAATATTTTTTCTCAAAAAACGATAGGAGTAGAACTAAATTATGCTATGACTCAAGGTTAATGTTGATTGTCGGCCGATAATCAAGTCATCTCCCTCGTTGGATAACTTGAATAAAATACGGATTACTTGGTTATTGCCTTGTCGGTGTACTCATCAATCATCATAGTCATCTCCCCGTCGTTGATACAAAAAGTGCAATAAAATCTTGTTTTCTTCAAGTATAATAGGCCTTTTATGAAATCGGTTTACATTAGGTAGGGTTATACTTTAGTAGATAAACGGGTACTCTGTATTTCATTTCACAGCAATTCACGGAATTCAATTTTACTATGTTTAAAAATAAAGAGTCACATTTCTTCTTATTTTTTGAAAATGCCTCACATTCTACATTTGACCTATTTAGGGATTGCTACATTCCATTTGCGCATATTTTGTACGGGCTAGCGAGTAGCGACTAAGGATGAATTTCTAAGATTCACCACCTAATTACGTTGTGGTATATTCTTGAACATTGGCTAAAAGTGAAAGGACATTTATGAAAAATGGTGTTTTCTAATTGAGATCAAGTATCTCACTCTTGCGTCTCATCTCATGTTTGACCACATAAATATTAACACAAATGTCCATATGAGTTCGACGACCTACTTTTGACTAAAGGTGACTATTTTAGAGCTTAATATTATTACGTTTAATTACTTTTAATGCTTTGGTTGATCATTTTTAGATGTGTCAAGGTATCTTTAGCATTATATTGGTCGCTTTAAGTTTAATGATTACCTATAGCGTTAAGTTGCTCAAATATAAAAAATTTGTACTATATTGTCTGATTATGTGTTAAAATGAAAAGTCGGTAGGTTCAGAGAGGAGTCGATTCAAAAAACACAAATTCATCTTAAGTTTAAGACATGTCAAATGGTGTGAATAAGATAAAAGCAGAATGCATAATAAAAACAAAGACTTGATCTTATATACACAAGTGATATATATTTGGCTCGTTTTATTGTTAAAACGATATATTGGTACTTATTGTTCAAAAAATGTACATATTTTTAAAGAGAGTTGGTCTTATAAAATACGGTATATCATTAACAAAATGAAAACGAGTTTATTGATAACATAAAATATGACCACATTTATGTTGATCGTAATCATTGTTAACTAAAATGTGATCACTCTGGAGACGGTGGGGTTGCAGAGGGAGTCACGGAGGGAGTTGCGAGGCAGGGATGGGTGTGTCCTGGAGAGGGGATGTACAAGATCAATGTCGATGCCGGAGTTATTAGCGAAGTGGGAACCGGGCTAGGTGTGGTGTGCAGGGACGCGTCGGGAAGGGCCGTATGGGGTGTGGCGGTGCAAGAACGGGCTATGAGGGTACCGCGCGAAGCAGAAGCGATGGCTATATTGATAGGGGTACAAGAGGTGCTGAAAAGGGGCTATAATAGGGTGGTGTTCGAAAGTGATTGTCTTAGTGTTATTGAAGCTCTCAAAAAACGGTCACAAGGTCGGAGCGATTTTAGCTGAATTATTTATGACATTTTGCATTTATGTAATAGGTTTGATAGTCTTTCATGGTCGCATGTCTCTAGAAAGTTTAATAAGGTTGCCCACGGCCTAGCTCACATCAGTCCGTGGATGTTAGGTAGAAGGTTGTGGTCTAATACGTTGTCACAAAACATTGTGTCTTTTGTTTTATTTGATCATATGAATACAATTTGAACCCACCTTTGAGTTTCTTTAAAAATAAAAAAATGTGACCACTCTTAAATATCTCAATAATGGTCACATTATACTCAGTTATCATCACAATCCGTCTAAATATGATCACATTTTATGCAACAAAAAATCTATCGAACCATAAGAAAATGTTAGACGGTAATTTTTTCAAGACTTTTCCTTTCAGAGAATACGACGGAGTAACGAAGAACGGGTGACTATCATAGCACCGACTACCATTGTTTTTCCCTCAGATTTGCTAAGCTCACATTCATCACAAAAACAACCATAATAATCACACTCCTCAACACACACATCATTTGATTCATTAAATTAAATGCACAAATTCATCCCCAATTTCAATCAAAATTAGGGTTTCCCAAAAAAAAAAAAAAAATTTAATCATGCGATTTTCATCATCCTCCTCCTCAGATCAATCCCCAGCAATGTCGTCCCACACTGTCGGTTTTCGCGATGCCGAATCACTCTTTCGTACCAAACCCGTTTCCGAGATCCGAATCGCCGAAGCCCAAACCCGAAAACAAATCGACGATAAAAAGGAGGAACTTCGCCAGCTCATTGGTAATCGGTATCGTGATTTGATTGATTCTGCTGATTCTATTTTAGTTATGAAATCGTCGTGTGAATCGATTTCGTTGAATGTTAATTTGATTTATGATCGTTTGTTTTCTTTGAATTGTGTTGATGATGATGATGATGTTGTTGACGATGTTTTCGGACCTAGTTTGAATCGTAGTCGTGTTAGAATCTACGGCATTGCTTGTAGGGTTAAGTATTTAGTCGATACGCCCGAGAATATTTGGGGGTGTTTGGATGAATTCATGTTTTTGGAAGCGTCTGCTCGTTATGTAAGGTCGAAATTGGTTTACGTTGGGTTGAAGTCGGGTGGGGGCGATGAATTGAGGAGGAATTTTCCGCTTTTGAATCATCAGTGGCAGATTGTTGAGAGTTTTAAGGGGCAGATTTCACAGCGTAGTCGTGAGAAATTGATGGTGGTGGATACGAGGGCGGGGTATGATGTGTTGAAAGTGGACGTTGGGGCGTTTGCTGATGCGTTGGCTGGGGTAGCGGTTATTGATGAGCTTGATCCTAGGCAGGTGTTCGGGTTGTTTTTGGAGTCGAGGAAAGGGTGGATTTTGCAGAGGTTGAGTGGGTTTGATGGGGGGAGTTCGGGTGTTGTGAGTGTGTTTTGTGATGTGTTGAGGATTATACAGGTTACGGTGGCGCAGGTTGGGGAGATGTTTTTGCAAGTGTTGAGTGATATGCCTTTGTTTTATAAGGTGATTCTTGGTTCTCCGCCTGCTTCGCAGTTGTTTGGAGGGATACCGAATCCTGATGAGGAGGAGCGGTTGTGGAATGAGTTTAGGGAAAAGTTGGAGTCGATTATGGTCAATCTTGATCGTGATTTTGTTGCCAAGAGTTGCTGCAGCTGGCTCAGGGAATGTGGGAGAGAGATCGTGAAGAAGGTCAACGGGAGGTGTTTGATTGATTCAATTGCGAATGGGGCTGAGCTGGCTTCTGCTGAGAAGCTCTTACGGGAAACTATGGACTCTAAGGAAGTGTTGGAAGGCAGCTTAGAGTGGCTGAAGAGTGTGTTCGGTTCCGACATTGAGTTGCCTTGGAGTAGAACTAGGGAGCTCGTTTTGGACGAAAACGTGGACCTCTGGGATGAGATTTTCGAGGATGCTTTCGTGTCGAGGATGAAACTGATTATAGGCTCGGCGTTTGAGGATCTGAACAGGACGGTGAATGTGTCGGAGTCGATAAGTTCAATTGGTGGGAACTTTAGTGATCAGTCCGACTTTAGAGCATATTTGCATAGATCGTCTGCTGATGGCGGGGTTTGGTTTGTTGATCCTAATGTCAAGAAGCCTGGTTTGGTCTCTAACGTTAAAGCCTTGCCCGAGGAATTGGATTTTAGCAGCTGCCTTGGTGCATATTTTGGGCCGGAGGCAAGTCGAATTAGGGATGAAGTAGACAGCTGCTGCCGTGGTGTGATGGAGGACTTGCTGTCATTCTTAGACTCCCCAAAAGCGTCTCTGAGGTTGAATCGCCTGGTGCCTTATTTGCATGATATATGTTACGAAAGCATGTCGACAATTTTGAACGATTTGAAGAATGAGCTTGACAAACTCCGCACTTCCCTTGAAAAGGCAAACAAGAAAATTGTTTCTCAGCCACCAGCTGCAATTATCGAGAAATCCCTCTTCATTGGTCGGTTGCTGTTTGCCTTCCAAAACCACTTGAAATATGTCCCAGTGGTGCTAGGCTCACCTCGATATTGGGTGAATGAGACTCTGGTTTCATCTTCTGATAAGTTACTGTCTTTTCCGAGGCAGTCAAGGTATTCCCTGGACTCTGTTGCACCTGATATCTCAGGAAAACATTTAGGTAATTCTAGAAGACAGTCACTTGTTGCAAATGCTTTGTTCGGAGCAACTGACACTGCTAGCCCAAAACTCGAAGAAGTTATTAGCAGTATACGAGACCTTTGCATTGCCGCTCACGGCCTTTGGATCTCATGGGTATCTGATGAGCTTGCAAATATTCTCTCTGAGGATCTCAGACGGGATGATGGACTATCTGCGACAACTCCCTTGCGCGTAAGTTATATAAGCTGAGCATCTTATAATGGATCTTACTCTAACGGGATTGTAGCTTATATTGTGTTTTAAATCTCTGGATGTTGTGCTATTCTTTAGTTTCCGATAGACTATTAGATATAATATGATGGACATCTTTTTGAATCTGTACAGGGCTGGGAGGAGGTTGTAGTTAAGCAAGACCCCTCAAGTGGAAGTGATTCAGAGATGAAAATACTGCTTCCATCGTTGCCTTCGCTATATATTGCTTCGTTTTTATTCAGTGCATGTGAGGAAGTTCATCGAGTTGGAGGTCATGTGTTGGATAAAGTTATTCTGCAGAGATTCGCGAAGAATTTATTGGAGAAGGTATGTGTATATCTGCAAATAGTGAATGCGAGAAAAGCTTTATTGATTCTGAAATGTTGACACATCCAGAGACATCGTGCATATTTAAGTGGCAGACTCGACATGATTAGAATTTTGAGACACATAATACATCCTTGATTGAGGGTTCAGTCTTGAAACAATAAATTGTCTATGAATTGAAGTATATGGAGCTTAGTTTATTGAATCATTGCGGTCATAATTGTCACTAGTAATTAGTGCTTCGAAAAAAGTTTTTTGAACTGTACTTGACTCAGTTCTCACTTGTTCGGGGAACATATTTTTTGCTTAACACTTCACCTTATTGATGGTTAAATGGCTTTAGTTATAAATCTTGACATCTACCCCATTATCTATATCTCATTCCCTTACTAGTTGCCATATTATCTTGTAGGTTATCGACATCTATAGTGACCTTGCTACAAATGGAGTAGACTTGTCTGAGAAAGGAGTACTACAGGTTTTGTTAGACTTGAGATTTGCTGCAGATATTCTTTCTGGATGTGACTCTACTAGTACGAATGAGGCCTTGTCGAACAGTATGTCAACAAAGTCTTCTTTTAGAAGGAAGCAGGAGAAGAGCAGATCTAAGTCAGTTATTCAAGAACGCCTTGATGATCTAGTTAACCGTTTTTCACAAAAGCTTGATCCCATAGACTGGCAAACGTGAGTTTCATATTAGAAAGTTTTTATCCTCTCTTGAGGAAGTATTGTGTTGTGAGTGTAATCTTGAGTTTATAATTTGTTCTGATTTTGTGCATCATTTTGTAGGTTTCAGCCATACCTTTGGGAAAATGAGAGACAATCCTATTTAAGACATGCTGTCCTCTTTGGTTTCTTTGTTCAACTTAACCGACTGTACACAGATACCGTTCAGAAACTACCTACTAACGCAGAGTCAAATATAATGAGATGCTCCACAGTTCCTCGTTTCAAATACCTTCCCATCAGGTTTGCTCTGCTTCCTGATTCAAAAATTTGTATATTTTGATGTCACCACCACTATTAGCCTGGTTATTTGGCTCTTTCCTTCCATGAGCTGTTTGAGTTAGCTTACTCGATTTTAAGGTAGACTAAAGAGTTCCTGTTTGTTTCACTCCCTGCAGTGCTCCTGCTTTGTCATCAAGAGCTACTACTAAGGCTCCAATTCGGACTTCTTCGGATGATGTATCTTCAAGAAGTTCATTGGCGGCTTATGCAAATGGGGAGTTTTCTCAGAAAATTGATTTTGACGATAATTCAAGCTTTGGAGCGGCAACTCCATTTCTAAAGTCCTTCATGCAGGTTTGTGTCATTAAATTATTTTAGCATGAACGTCTCAAGTCTATTAATATAACCCTGATGTTGATCTGTTGGTGGCTGACTGACTACCTTGCTGGTGTATTGACGGCATTATTTTCCAAATTACTTTGGATGATTTGGCAATCTTCAAAGTGCTCCAAAATTTTAATTCTTGGGAATCCTCATCATATTTTTTGCGCATTGTTCAAAACACTAAGATTTTTCAACTGAGGTTATCATAAGATGACACATTTTATTTACTTTGGCGAGAATCCCATGATACGGCATGAGTGACCAATCATGCACTTTGTGCTGGATTTTATAAACTTCGTTAGCAACAATATTCTCTCTATTGAAATATATCATCCGCATATGTATCAGATCCTGCTGTTAGATTAACCTCGATGTTTGCCATCTTTTTCACAGGTTGGCAGTAGATTCGGAGAGGGAACATTTAAACTGGGCTCAATTCTAAATGATGCACGATTCAAGGACAAAACAGCTGCTATGCCGTCATTTGGGGATATCTTGCCCGTACAAGCTGCAGGCCTGCTTTCGTCTTTTACGACCACCAGATCCGACTCTTAAAAGATTATCACAGCCCCAGATGATTTGTTTTCCCAGCCAAAAAGGTTGCGTTTCCCGCTAGTGAGGAGATTCATGAAGCCTTCCTTTACTCTGTTGAAATGATTTGACATTGGCATTGAAGCTCGCCTCGTTTTTCGGGTAACATCTTGAATTATCTTACCTCTATGGCTCAACCTTCCAATCATACGACATACTTCATATATCTAATAACGGAAAGTAATCAATCTTGTTTGGGCAAAATTATGCCGTTGTTTATGGCTCACTCGGGGTGTATGTTGCTATGGTAAAACGGAAAGGAGAAGCATTCAGAAACAGCCGTCATATCATATACGTGGCCCTCGTAAGGATTCGACAGCAAGTATGATCAACTCGATTGTGCCTCTATACAAGGTAGTTTAGTCACACCCTGGGGTGTTACCATCGCAGTTGCTTCTGGACCTGCAATTTTTTTTTTTTTGATTTCATTTGCGTATGTTGGCATAAAATAATCGCTGTAGCTGTAGAGAGATGGTATATAATTTGTTCAGTTGTAATCGAAACGTAATGGCGTGTACATTGTGAGGGACAATTGTTGTATTCCCTCCTAGAGTTTTTGTATGAGATTGTCTCTATTGCGAGGTCAAGTGTAATACGAGTAGTCATTATTTTTTGATAATTTTTCACTTAATATATTTAATTATCTGTTTGTGTTGAAGACAGTGGTGCCACCACAGAAGGTTTTCAGGGGGCCGTAAACCATTTGTATTTGTTGTTGTTGTTGGGGATGTTAAGGAGTCGTTTCATCGTTTGGTTGTGATTAGAAATCAGCGGCGTAAAATGAACCCACCCTTTTGAGAGCGTCGAAAGGGTGGTTCATCTGACGGGGAGGGGCAAAGGACTCCTTAACAAACTCCCTCGTCTCCCTGTGCGTCATTCTTCCAACAAAAATTGTTGGTGTGACCAAAGTGGATCATACATCCGATATTTGAGTTATGTTAATTCTTTTGTTTAATTCTTTTGAAAAATACTCAGAAGGTTTATAATAAAACTCAGAAAAAATAGAGTTTGATGTAATACATTAGATACATGATCCTTTTTCTCTGGTGTGACAGCCGTTTTTTCGATGACCGCCGTTTTTTCGATGACCGCCGTTTTTCAGAGTATTAGATGATAGAGTTTCTTTCCCAACCAAAAGAAAATATGTATGATCATCTATATCTATATTTAAATTTAGGGTAAATTGATAACTTATACCTACTTTATAGCCCTATTTCATAATTTATACCAACATAATTTTTCTTTCAAAACTTATACCAAAATGTACTACTCCGACACAAACTTTATACTTTTCAACTTTTCAGGCCAAAAAAGACTTGAAATACCCAAAATTAAAAAGATCGATTCAAACATATCGAAATACACAAATTTGCTATAAATATGTACCGATTATAGAACAATAAGTTTCCACAAACACCAGTTAAGTTCAACAATATCAATTAAATAGATCGATTCAAACATATCGAAGTCAGAATTCCACATTCCACGTAATCTAGGGTTAAAAATTTAATTGTAAATCATGATAATTAAGATATTGGTAGAAATCAGTCAGTTACAATAACTATGCAATATGAACAAATGGAGTGAATTTGTAATCTACTTTATTGAAGGTGTGCTTACCGGAGAGATTGCAATACAACGATAATTTGAACCAAAAGATCAGTATTTGCGAATGAATCATATCAATCGCTGAAATCTGTGTCAAATGAACGAAAGGCGGAGACGAAAGACGGAATCAAGCATAGAGAACAATATACAAACTGGGAAAAACAATGGCCCAAATTATGTCTGTAAAAATCTCAATTGAATATTAAAAACACTAAAAAAAAAATTAAAACTCAATTCAGAAATTAAGATTCAAATTTAGAAGTAACACTTACGTGAGAGTAAGAAGAAATATAGCTATTGATTTTGGGTGTTATAGATGCAAATTGATAGGTGTTTATGGAGAAGAAAAGAAATCTGTGGAGATCAGGAGAAGAGAACTGAAGTGAGAAGAAAGGGGGCGGTTTCTAGGAGCAAATAGGGTTTGTTTAGTCGGTTTTGTTTTACACCTTTTTTTTTTTATATATTGACGTTTACAAGCGACAATAATATGTTACCTAGTTGATTAGGACTCGACGCTTCACCAAAGCGTAGATGCGAAAGCGTCAGGAATTACATGGGTAGTGAGCCCTGGTGGAGATGCCAAAGAAGCACACGCCACCTAACATGAAGCTCTATGATGGGACGGCGGACCCGCAGGAACACGTGGCACAGTACAAGCAGAGGATGTTCAATGCCGTGATTCCGATGGAGAAAAGAGAAGCCTGTATGTGCAAAGGCTTTGGATCTACCCTGATCGGCCCAGCGCTGCAATAGTTCATCCACCTGCCCAACAAGAGTATCAAGACGTTCGCGGAACTGGTGAACATATTCAATATTTAGTTTGCCAGTAGTATGAAACTGGAGAAGCAAACCAGCGACCTGTACCGAATTCTTCAGGGCGAGGATGAAACCTTGAGGGACTATCTCTACCGCTACAACGAAGAGAAAGTATCCATCCCCAGATGTGATATTGGCACGGCCATAGAAGCCTTAAGGGAAGGCTTGGTAAGAGATTCTAAACTTTATAATGAACTTACCCGCTATCCATGCTCCACTTTCGAAGATGTGCAGGCAAAAGCTCTAGCCCAGATAAGAGTAGAGGAAGATATCAAGTTCAGAAATAGAACAGCAGAAACGGACAAGGCAGCACGAAGGGGCCCGATGTACAGAGGAGGTCAGAACAAGGATGCGCCATACCAGAAGCCGGTCAAGAAGGAAGTCAGCATGGCCGAGGGGTATTCCATGGAGTCCAGAATTCAGCCTCCGATCTATGAGTACAGTTTCTCCGTTGACATGTCAGGTCTGCTGTGTAAGATGGAAAAGCTGGGACCAGTAGTCAGATGGCCAAAGCAAAGAGAGAAGCCGAATCCCAGGCGTGATACGACCAAATGTTGCGAATATCATGCACACATCGGACACACAACTGAAGATTGCATAACCTTGAGGAGGGAGGTGGCCCATCTCCTGAGAGAAGGATATTTGAAAGACCTGCTCCCCAGAAACAGGAGGTCCAGGCCTGATCAACCAGAGATTCAGAAAGAACTCCCTCCAAGGGCGAATGACAAACTAAGGACTTTAATTCATTAGACGGTCAAATAAAACATGTACTCCCTCCGATTCATAATAACTTTCCCATTTACTATTCCTGGGACAAAAGTAAATCGATTATTCTCGATAATCTATAAAAGTAAATATAGTCATGTGGGATCTTGTTAGGTTCGTCTCATTTTTTACAATAATAATATCAAACTTTTATAATTTTCTATAATACAAAATTAAAGATATTTAATTTACAAAATGTGTGTGATAAAGTGAAATGGGAAAGTTATTATGAATTGGAGGGAGTATAACGGAGTCTTACACCAAGACCAAATGCAAACTAATGCAATACAATACAACAACGTGTGTTCATCGATCCCCCTCAACCCTAGAATGAAATTAGTTGCGCATAATTAGGGCAAATATGGAATTAGGGTTTGGGGAATTCATAATCAAAGACTATAACGATAAAGCAAATGAATCAATAACGAACGAACAATAATCAAAACTAAAATAGAATTACCGAATGATTGAAAATAATCGATTCACTACAATGGAGAATTAGAGAGAAAAGTGTAAAAGCTAATCTAGGTTTTTGAGTTATGAAAAGCATAAGAAACATAAAACTAGTAGTCTGGTCCAGATGGTTTTAATAGCTGTTTTTTTAAAAAGAGTTGGGGAATTGTTGGGGCTGAGGTGTGTGAGGCAGTTAAGGAGTTTTTTAGGAATGGGATGCTGTTAAAACAGTTAAATGCAACTATTTTGACATTGATACCCAAGGTGGAAATGCCTCAGTCAGTTTTGGAATTTAGGCCCATTGCTTGTTGTAATGTATTGTATAAATGCATTGCCAAGCTATTGTGCTCAAGATTGGGGTCTGTGCTTCCAATGATCATAAGTGAGAATCAAGGGGCTTTTGTGAAGGGTAGATCCATATTGGATAATGTGTTGATATGTCAGGACTTAACCAGGCTGTATAATAGGAAAGTGTGCTCTCCTAGATGCATCATGAAGATTGATTTGAAAAAAGCTTATGATTCTGTTGAGTGGGGGTTTCTAAGGAGTCTATTGATTGGATTCAGGTTTCCAAGTCACTTTGTGAAGATGATTATGGAATGTGTGACTTCTACATCCTACTCCTTGATGGTTAATGGGAATATGTTTGGTTTTTTTGAGGGTAGGAGGGGGTTGAGGCAGGGTGATCCATTATCACCACTGTTATTTACTATTTGTATGGAGTATCTAAGTCGTATATTGAGAGTGGTTGCTAGGCAGGATCAGTTCAGATTCCACCCCATGGGCAAGATGACTAAGTTGACCCATTTGTGTTTTGCTGATGATTTGGTAATGTTTTGTAAGGGGCAACCTTACTCTATGGAGATGATGGTGCGAGGTTTTTTTTCATTCTCAGCAGCTTCAGGACTGTGTATGAATACACAGAAGTCAGAAGTTTATTTTAATGGTGTTGCTCAACATATTAAGAATAGATTTATGGAAGGATCAGGGTTTAAGGAAGGGAAGTTGCCATTTAGATACTTGGGTGTCCCTATCTCCTATAAAAGATTGTCAGTGATGGAATGTCATGTGTTGGTTGATAAAATAGTGAGCAGAATAAGAGGTTGGGGTGCTAGGAAGCTATCATATGCAGGGAGGTTAGTGCTTGTCAATATAATACAGTCCTGACTTTCTTGTACACTTACTGGGCTTCTATCTTTTTGCTGCCAACAAAAGTGATTAAGGAAATAGAAAGGGTTTGTAGGAACTATTTGTGGGAGGGGGATGATCAATATAACAGGGCACCATTGGTGAGCTGGCAGCAGGTTTGTACTCCTAAAGATGCAGGTGGGTTAGGGATTAGAAATGCATATTTGTGGAACATTGCAGCAGTAGGGAAGCACATTTGGTGGTTTGCTAGTAAGGCAGATCACCTGTGGATTAAATGGGTTAACCATGTGTATATGAGAGGAGCAGATTGGAAAGTATATTGTCCTGGGAATGATGTCAGTTGGGCTTGGAAGAGAATATGGAAGGTGAGGGATAAATTGCTGCCTGGTTATAATGGTGATGAATGGAGGTTGTCTGATGGTGGTTACACTGTCAAGGGGGGTTATCAATGGCTGCAAGGGGAACTACAAAAGGTTGCTTGGAGGAAAGTAATATGGAATAGATATAATTTGCCTAAACATGCCTTTATAGCATGGTTGGGTGCTCATAATAGGATGCTTACCAAGGATAGATTGATTGGTTATGGAATGAGTATTGATCCTCTATGCTTTCTATGTCAGAGGTCTGATGAGAGCATTGCTCATCTGTTCTATCAGTGCCCCTACAGTCAGAGAGGCCTACAGGAGATAGAGGTGTGGATGGGCTACAGATTTCCTGGAGGAAATGTATGGCCGGTGTTAGAAAGACTGAGGAGATTGTCAAGGCTTAGGAGGCAGGTAACTATTGCTGTGTTTGTTGCAATATTCTACCATATTTGGCAAGCAAGGAACAAATGTCGAGTTGAGATGAGGGTGCAGATGCCTAATGCTTTGATTCACAACATTAAGATGCAGCTCAGGTGGTGGATAACTAATCAGATTAGGGGTGTTAGAAGGGAAGAAGTGACATGGCTGAGAAGCAAAGAATTGGGGTAGAACAAAAGGCTGGTTGTGCAAGAATTGGAAGTGTGACTGCTATGGGTGTAGAGTGAAGCAATTTTGTGTTTATATTGATATACATAGGAAAGGTGTCGTTGGATAGTGTAAGGAAAACAGTTATATTGTAGTTTGCTACAATTGTGTTAATAGATTTTACCATTTACCAAAAAAAAACATAAATTCCCGTAAATTCCGATTATCGTAAACGACAGATGATTTCAACTTAAATCACCAACAGTGTCCCCCAAAGGTCCACGTACGTAAATTTATGCATATTCTTGCTCATTAATAATGAGGTGATAGCACAACCTTTTTGTAATCAAAATTCACGCTAAAAAACAGTCACGTTGTGTCCTTAAAACAGCTGCATTTCCAAGTTTTGAGTAGAGGAAAGATGGAGTAAATGAGAAGAATTTTTAAGGGGTGAAAATTATTAATAATAATATGGTGAATTGAAAGAACACTTGGGGCGATTCAAACATGTTGAGTAGAACATCAATTTATAGATTATATCACCCGATGTACTACAACTGATTTTGTTGATTTTGAGTTTTATTAAACAGTTTTTGAGTTATGTTGTAAAGTTTGTGAGCTTTGATTTAAAGTATATGAGCTAATTTATATAAATGTTTTGCTCAAGAACTTACAATTTCGCAAGTGGTGTATTAGTTTCAATCTATTTCGTAAGTACATGGTCGACATTAAACGACTAACGTATGTTGGGCCCAAAACTAACAGGTCTGAACTAAATAATAACAAGAGCCCACATTGCTACCAGTTAAGGACTTGGGTCATGCACATGGACTTGGTCAGCCTTGACTGGAAACGTGACTACTGACTAGCAGGAAACGGGTAGAAACTGTATGCTGAAGAATAGGTCCTCAACTAAGAGAGTGGGTGGTTACCCCCACTTTCTCCCATTAAGTAGAAGTGCTCCCATGTATTTAGGAACAACTACCAACTCCTACAACAACTATAAAAGCAAGAAGAGCATCATGGAGAAAGGGTTACACAACATATATCACTCGCATTCATCATCAAATATTCACGGCAACTACATTATTTTTACATAAAGAATTATTATCATTCCGCTCATTGTAATCATCCTTACGATCATAGTGAAACGCTCCTGGCTTGGCGCCCGCAGTTTTTCCTTCATCCTGTAGGGTTTCTGCGTCATCATTTCTTGTGTCGTTTTCTCTATTATTGTTTGATTTCCCTTCTTGTCCATTTTTCATTAACAAGACTTTACTAATTGATCCACCTCTTACTCATTCGATACCCTACAAAAATTTACCAAAACAATTGGCGCCGTCTGTGGGGAAACTAGTTTATTGATTTGCGAAAAATTGTCCTCAAAAATCAAACAACCATGATGGATAAAACTCAGAAATCGCCACAAGGGGACACCATTGCCCGAGCTATCAGTTGTGAGTTCAGGACTACGAACAATGAAGCTGAGTATGAAGCGTTGATTGCAGGTTTGATGATTAGTCTTGAATTGTGTACCAAGAGAATTGAGGTAAAATGCGACTCTCTACTTATTGTCAATCAAATTAATGGTTCCTTTGCTGCTAAGGACTCTAAGATGTTGCTTTACATAGACAAGACCAATACACTCATTAAGCGTTTTGACCACTTCAGGATTGACCAGATCCCTAGAGACTTAAATACCCAAGTTGACGCATTAGCAGCCCTAGGATCTAATTTCAAACCTACAAACCTAGATAGGGTTCCTATAGTGCACTTGCTTGAACCCTCTATCGACAAGGAAAACTCAGTCTTCACTCTTGCACTCCTATCACCAGATTCTTGGACTGTACCATACTATGAGTGGCTTAGAAATGGTGTCTTACCTTAGGACAGGCATGAAGCCAGAGCTTTTAGAGTTAAGTCTTTAAGGTATACTCTCATTAATGATGTCTTGTTCAAGAAGTCTATAGCAGGTCCTTACCTATGATGTGTAGAACCTGATGAAGCAAAGAAGATCCTAGAAGAACTCCATGGAGGAGAGTGTGGCAATCACAGTGCTGGAAGGAATCAAACAAAGCGCTCAGGATTAGTTATTTCTGGCCAACCATGAGACAAGATGCCATAGATTACTCCAACAAGTGTGACGCATGCCAGACACGCTCCAAACATCCATCAACCTGCAGAGAACATACATTCTATCTCCGCACCTTGGCCATTCATGAAGTAGGGCATGGACATCGTCGAAAAACTCTCAATCGATCCAGGACAGAAAGTCTTCATGCTTGCCATGACAGAATATTTCTCCAAATGGATTGAAGCTGAAGCAAACAAGAATGTGACAGTAAAAAAGGTAATCGCCTTCATCAGGAAAAACATCATTTGCAGGTATGAAATTCATTCTCAAGGTTAGATACCCACATGCCAATCGTCAAGCTGAGTCTATTAACAAAATTGTCATTAACATCCTTAAGTGCAAACTTTAGAAGAAACAAGATAGGCAGAGAAATTGCATTTGCTACTGTGGGCTGACAGGACTGTACCCGACCAAGGTCTCCACAGGACAAATACCCAATTCCCTAGTGTATACTTGTGAAGCAGTCATTCCTGCTGAATTAGCTGTCCTTACAGCCAGGTACGGACTTAACACACTAGACTCCAATCCTAATATGTTAGCTTCTAACCTTGGTATTGTTGAGGAACTAAGATATGCAGCGAAGAGTCTTTGAGAACACAA
>JAUEKU010238149.1:0-24971 GCA_032274805.1 Gypsophila paniculata | reverse complement strand
TAAGTTTCTGAAGTTTTCTGAAGTTTTCTTATTAGTTTGATAAGTTAAGCAAAAATAAGATGAGGAGAACAGGTCCTAACTTCACAAGTGGATTATAATCCAACATCGTATTTTCACAATTTACATCAAATCACATAATAAAAGGTAAACAAAAGAGAAGCGCAGCAATGAAGTACTCGCCACGATGACAGATGAGATTGAGATCGTTTCTAGTTGACCATGCATTAACTCTATACAAATCGGATCATATAGGAAAACTATATTGAAATCGCATTTATTTTTCGTTCGAGCCACATGCTATGGAATTTTTCCAATTTTTCTATTCGTCTCTTCAATCTTCTGTTTTTACATTAACTACATCGTTATATTAATGGGAAAATTTATAAATTAATCCCTTATAAATACACTTTTTCAAAAATTATTCCCTTATATAAGTTTTTTTTTTTTTTTTTTAAATTACTCCATTTTAAGACACTTTTGATCTAAAATTGCTCCCAAAGTTCATTTTCGGTCAAACAAAAGTGGAATATTTTACCCATTTGAACATATTTCTTAGGGATTTAAGAGTACATTGATTTAAGAACTTCTTAAACATGTTCAAATGGACCGAAATATTTCATTTTTGTTTGACCGAAAATGAAATTTGGGAGTAATTTTAGATAAAAGTGTTTTAAAAGGGAGTAATTTCAAAAAAAAATATATAAGGGAGTAATTTTAAAAAAGGTGTATTTATAAAAGAATAATTACAAATTTTCCCAGTTTAAAATATACATGTCGTTAGAGAATTTGATTGTTTGAAACTCTATTTGACTAGTTTGTGTATCTTAGAAAATGTTTATTAATGTCAAGGATACCGCATACGGGTGATAACTGATAAGTAGAGTTGGGAAAAATATAAAGGTGTGCTTGTTTTTTATTTTAGCACTCAAAGAAGTTAATTTGACACTAGGATATATCTCTCCAATTAATTTTAAAATTGTTCTTCACTAAATAATAGATTTATCCGTTGTCGTTGTTGGTTATATCTCTAGCTTCCCTTTGTCGTAGGTTATAGTTAGTAATTTAGTACGGGGTATTATGTTTGAAATATTTATAATACCAGAATTCAATAGTCGATTATTTACATAGTACTCTGTTTGAAATTATGAGACGAACTTTGATAAATGCCCAAGAAAGAAGCTCTAATTGGTTGTTTTGCTATATGAGTTGCTTCGTAGGTTTTCGGAATTTACATAAAAATAGTGTGCGTTGTCAATGGTACTGCGAAGTTGTTCCTAGTTGAATGTGAGAGTTTTCGTAAGGTTACGAAATGATAGCTTAATTTTTCCATAACCCATGATGATTACTGAAATTGAAACTTGTCATAAGTATCTGAAAATAGTAAAGGTGTAGAGTTACATTAACACCTAAAGTACATAAATGAAAAGCCTAGAAGACTAAAGTGAGGAAGGGGAAGAGTGGGAGACATGGTGGGGAGTAAGAAGGCGACGGTGGAAGCTACGGTGACAGGCACAGGCAGCACAGAGAAGGGCGAGGTGGGTGCCGTCATGGCCACTGGCCAAGAACTCTCTGCACCCGTCCACTGCATACCCTCCTATGCTTGCGGCATGGTTCTTTTGGCACTCCCCATAACTCACATTGTTATTATTATTGTTGTGATGTACCCTGTCTGCTTCCTCTGTTTCTTCTGTTGCTCTCCTTAATAATACCACTCGTCTCTTCGTCATTCTCCCTCTTTTCAATCTGAAACAAATCGTCTTCACTTCACGTTCACCCACCCTCCCTTAGCTCGCATGCCTTCTTTTATAGCCTCTTTCCAGTGCTACTTAATAACGTATTCACTCCATTTAATATGCCAAGTGATGTGGTTAAGACAGTGCTGAGCTAAAAGACCCCACCCATATAAACATGTACATTGTATTTAGCACTAACCCTTGCTACCCAAATTAATCGTACATGTATGATCGTCTCTCTTTCTACCTAATACAGGTGAACCTTTGGTGGCCTTAAGAAATGCATTAAAGCTAATCCTAAAATGATAATGGAGCTTTTGTTAGGACTCCAACTGTGATTGCCTACTTACGGAATAAAGCAGCTATGCTTAAGCTGAGTTACGTCCAGATTCACGTCACAAGATGTTTACTCCGTAGTAATAAATGCGTATTGAATTTCAGGGCGTTCTATGGACCCGCAGAGTTACGTGAATGGTTTATTGGTTTATAATTTCGCTACTAGATTGCAGAAACTAACATAAAGTACTCCGTATTTTATTACTATGCAGTAACTATGACTTCTGACTCTATGCAGCATGGTTGGAGCAGTGCGCGGGTTTGAAGGAGACTCTGCCCTCCTCAAGATCATATGCTACTTGGAAATTTATTTGTGCCAAATTCCCAAATATTGCCACTTCACTTGCTGGTAGCATGCCCAGACACACCATGTCTTCTTGTATCCTCACAAACGTATTGACAACCTTCAGCTGAATTTCTGCCCCGGCAAAACGCGCTCTTATGATGGGCACATCCAGGTCTTCCTTGCTCTTGTAACATAGTCTCATCGTCCCTTCGGGGTCCTTGATACGCTCTCCTTTGATTGTTTTGGCTAACGTGTCTTCTAATTTCTCATACATTTCCTCTGGCAGTAATGTTAAGGTTGTTCCTGAGTCTATTATTATGTTACCCTCCTCGACGTAGTAATGGGCTCCCCACTCCATGCTCACGTTTCCAACTGCTATGCTTTCTAACGTGACATAGTAGAATGTTGACGGATCCTTCTTCACTAGAGGAGTCGAAACTGCGCCAGAGCCAGTGATTAGGGCCTTAGGACCGAAGCTTATCTTGCTAACTGAGTTAGTCTCAAAGTAGGGAAGTAGACAATATGAGAACTGCCCACCAATAGTGGGCTTCAGTTGGCTAACGAGGGAAAGCGGACCTCCTCCAAGGCCAATGAGGCCAGACCCACTTTCACTGAAGGTACCATCATTCTGATGCCCACACCCAATAGAAACCCCGGGGAATGGTGGACTATTGGGCCCAAAGCTGAGGGTCTCGGTGGCAAGCACGCCATTGGTGTAGGACTTGTCGCCATAAGAGTAGTAATAAGAGCAAGTTCCGTCTGTGTCACAAGTGCTGGAAGCCAAGTTGGTGTAACAACTAGGGGACCCGCATGGGATGGGCTTATAAGACGACGACTTGAGTGGATCAAAAATTGGTAAACTTTGATTATAACATTGAACACAAGGCTTGCATTGTGTCCAGGTAAGGTCACTGCCTGTGTCTGCAATGGCAAGCACGCGTACAGGAGGCGTACCAATGGAAATGTTCATTAGGTACTCCCCGCCTGAAGGGGAAATAAAGGACTGGACAGAGGCAGCCGTCAACTGGCTGGCCCGTGATATTGAGCGCTGCACCGAGTTGGCCACCCGCTCCCATTTAGTCTTGCTAGAGTTGTGGAGTGGGGAGTCAGGGGACTCCCTGTGGATGAGGTCAATGCTGAAGCCGGGGTGCTGGGTATTATGGGCTAATGTCGAGGCCACTAATAACGTCAATATGTAAGTCTGAGCGGTTATAGACATAACTTGAGATGTTGACATGGCTAATGTAGTAATGTGTGTAAGAAAGAAAGTGGTTTGACAAGAAGTGCAAAGATACAAGTTTATATACAAAGCAGGCAAAGCTCATGTGAAAGGTCATGAATTAATTCAACTTAATTTTCGATTGGTAACGGAAGGAAGACGAAGTGGCTCTGAGATTTAATGGAATGGATAAAGATTTAAATGAGCAAGTGCAAATGATGGGTCATTGAGTCTGATGCATAAAACCGTGTACTCAAGAGGAAGATTAAACATCATAAGAATGTGCCGCTCCATTATAGTGGCACTAATGAAAGCATAACGGATGATAAGAGTAATAAATACAGTACATTACAATGCAAACAAAAGGATAGAGCAGAGATGTGGATTAAATATTAGTATTAACCAAATAAATTACATCAAGTCTTAGAAAAGACCGTCTTTCACGGATTTCCTGATGCATGCGACCATCTTTACACTAGTTGAGAATTGAGAATATAAATTAAATGACAATATATGCTTGAGGACTATGAGGAGTAGCCCATCCAGCAAGGCCATTCCAGTCATTGAACGGATGGCGCCGGATTGACATCTCTAGAATTGAGGTTTGGAACTAGAAATGTGGGCATTGACATATTCTGTGGGCTTACACCGCAGATAGTTGGGGGAAGGAAGCTTGTATTTTCAGATGGGAATGCGGAAATGGGGCTTACACTCTAACATGGGGCAACTTCCTGTTGAAACATGCATAAGTAAGTTAAATTAAGATGGTTGACCAAATATTGTATAGTTGTGTATATTTTAATTAGTTGCTTTGAGAAGGTACAAAGGGTGGAGAAAGAGTAAACAAAGTTGGGAGGTGTGGTCTAGTGTGGCGTGGTGGGTTAATAACTTAGAGGCCACAACAAAGATTCCAAAATCCAACTCAAACAGCGGGTGGCTAGCGCGACTCGACACAAATTACGGAGCAAGGAGCGGGGCTGGTCTGTGTTCCCAAACACCCCCTCTGCTCTTTCTATGTTTCTATCTCCCTTCCTTCCTCTATAGTCTATATATATATACACCCTCCGCCTGACTGCCTCTCTCAACAGTCAACACTCTCACTCAACACTCAAAAAATGGGACTCCCCTTTTCACACTGCTTCCTTACTTTAGCTCTCTTCCTCGCCACTGCCGCTGCTGCTGCCGCTTTTCCTCCTAAGCCTCCCAAACACGCTTCTCACCGTGGAGGTCTCACATTTCTTCCCTTCTCTCTATTTTTCTCTTCCTTTTCTTCTTCTTGTTTTAAGGGCTTTTTTTTTTAATAATAGAAAGCTACTTCCTTGTGTTTCTAGCTACATTTATTTTTTTGTCGTCTGCAGTTGGTTCTCAACCTACAGAAAATAACAAGCATTATGTGAAATACTCAGTACTTTATATGCAATGGATCTGTTGTTGGAAAATTAATAAATATTACTCCGTATAGAAGTTGAATAGAGTTTGCCCAGTAAGAGGTTTAAGAGTAGCAGCTAAGTAGAGCTAGAAGGGTTTTGCTTAATTACTAGTAGTTCCGACTTCCGATTCATGGCTTGCAGGGCTTGTCCCAAATGGAAACTTTGAACACCCTCCCAAGCAAATGAAGAAGACTACAATCCAAGGCAACTCACTCCCTAACTGGCACATCAGCGGCCATGTCGAGTACATCCAGGGTGGACCCCAACCTGGCGGAATGTACTTTCCTGTCGCCCATGGGGTGCACGCTGTCAGACTTGGCAACGAAGCTTCCGTCTCTCAGACTCTGCCTGTCAAACCTGGTGCCTTGTACGCCCTCACCTTCGGAGCAACTAGGACTTGTGCCCAAGATGAGGTTTTGAGGGTCTCTGTCCCTCCTTTCCAGGGTGACTTGCCCATCCAGACTCTTTTCAGCAGTAATGGTGGCGATACTTACGCCTGGGGTTTCCAGGCCACTTCTAATGTCGCTAAGATCACTTTTCACAACCCTGGCCTTCAAGAGGATCCCGCTTGTGGCCCTCTCATCGACGCTGTCGCTCTCAAGGAGTTACGTCTTACATATCCTTCTTCAGGTTGATTGATCTTTCATTTCGGATTCCCTACTCTGCTAGCTTTCTCTATCTAGCCTTCCATTTTATTTTTGCACTTCTCATGATGTCGTCTTTGCAGCTAATCTAGTGAGGAACAGCGGTTTTGAGGTGGGGCCATACCGGTTGTTCAACACTTCAAACGGTATCTTACTCCCTCCTAGACAAGAGGACGTCACCTCCCCACTCCCTGGATGGATTATCGAATCTCTTAAGGCAATCAAGTACCTGGACAAGAAGCACTTCAATGTCCCAAGTGGGCATTCAGCCATCGAGTTGGTTGCAGGGAGAGAGAGCGCCGTGGCACAGGTGATCCGTACTGTTCCTGACCGGATGTACAACCTGACTTTCACAATAGGAGATGCAAAGAACGGATGCAAGGGATCCATGATGGTGATAGCGTTTGCAGGCAAAGACACGCTCAAAGCCTCCTTCGTGTCTCATGGATTGGGAAAGTTCACCACTGTGAGCATGAAATTCAAGGCGATTTCGAACAGGACTAGACTTACTTTCTTCAGCCCCTACTATCATAGCAAGAGCGATGAGTATGGAATGCTTTGTGGCCCAGTCCTGGATGAGGTCAAGGTCTTCCCCGCATACTAGATGTCTAGGTCTGTGTAAAACTCGTAAAGCTTTGAAAATTATGCGAGATCTTTATTTCACCACCCTTGTCTTTCTTAGATTAGTATAGTGTCATTTACGTTCAGTAAGCAAGCAAGCCACTCCATTGTTTGATTGAATCAGAGTGTGCTCGAACTTGTTTTTTCAGTTGTTCGTGCGGCATGTCTTATTGTTGTGGATCGCAAATAGCTCTCCCCGTCATGAAACTTAAAAGAAAGGCACGTTCTTGTTTAAGGTCACTTCATGGTAAGTTGAGATGGTTTCCAAATACAACTAATCCAAAACAAAATTAATGTATGCACGATTTGGAATTTGGTCTCAAGATTGGACGGGCTCGTCCAAAAAAGTTAAAAAATCATTACAATTATGACTGAATTGGGTATTCGTTCACATTTTTATATTTAGATCCAATATTTCTCACGATTTGCGACCTTAACCACCTTATAATCTTCCGAACTGTTATATAAGAATAAAAGGGAAAAAGATACTTAAAACATGAAATAATAAGACGATGTACTTGGCATATGTTTTAAGTAAAATTTGGACAATATAAGAAGATAAGATAGAGTACATACTTTTATAAAGATAAGGAGAGCAAAGAGAGGGAGAAAAATGGAAGGTTAGCGCATAGTACGGAGTACTCCGTAAAATGTTAGGCAGTGGCGGTGGTCGTGGTCGTGGTAGTGGTCGATTGATAAACGACTCCTTAGAGAGAAGCACGAATATCTTTATTTACGGATTATAATCACCATAGAGTGACTACAGAGGCCTGAAAGAAACAAAAGAATGATGACAATGCAGACATTATTGGCACCCTGTGTGTGGCCTTCCACATGTTCGAGGAAATGCGTGAATGAAGCAAAACTAAAAGCATCAGCCTCGAAGAAAGTAGCGGAGGAGAAGGAGAAGGTTGGTCTACGAAAACAGACTAAGAAGGAGTTATCTCATATTCTGAGGACTGGGGCCGCCATCGCTGCTGTCGTCTCCAAGTCTGGTTTATCTAAGAATCACACCAGTTTATGGCCTAAAGCTCTTCTTCAAGCCTTAAACGACTCGATTCTCACTTACCGCTGGCAGGATGCCCTTAAGGTAACTAACTAACTAACTAACTAACATTCCCTCCTTCGCTAGCTAACTAACTAACTAACTAACTAACTAGCCAACTAACTAACTGCTTTAATTTGGTTCTAGATATTTGGCCTCCTTCGGAAGCAGCGCTGGTACGAACCCCGCCGTCTCACCTACACCAAATTGATCACCATGCTTGCTAAATGCCGCCAGCCTCACCAGGCTGCCTTGCTTTTCGACCTCATGCTCACCGATGGTCTCACCCCTTCTGTTGATGTCTTCACCGCCCTTGTTTCTGCCTTTGCCCTTTCCGCCCTTTTTCCTGAAGCCTTTGCCACTATCGATGACATGAAGTCCGTTTATCTCTGTAAGCCCAATGTCCATACTTACTCTATTCTCCTCAACTCTTGTGTTAAATACCGCCGTTTTGATCTTGTCCCTCCCATTCTCTCTGAGATGTCCTTCCTTGGGATACACTGCACTACGGTTACTTATAACACTGTTTTAGACGGGTATGGCAAGGCTGGCTTGTTTCATGATATGGAACGTTTCTTGTCTGACATGATTGAGAGTGGCAAATGCCATCCTGATGTTTTCACATTAAACTCTATCGTTTGGGCATATGGCAATGACGGCCAAATCGACAAGATGGAGAGGTGGTATGAGGAATTTCAGGTCATGGGGATTAGCCCCGACGTGAGGACCTTTAACATCTTGATCAGATCATATGGGAAAGCAGGCATGTTCAACAAAATGGAATCAATTCTACACTTCATGAATAAAAGGTGCTTCTCACCTACGCTTGTCACTTTCAATACTCTTCTCGATATATATGGGCGAGCAGGTAACATCCAGCGGTTGGATGAACTTTTTCTGAAAATGAAGCATCAAGGTATGAAGCCCAATACTGTTACCTACTGCTCACTTGTTAATGCGTTTAGTAGAGCTGGTAAGTTGTATAGGGTGGATACGATTCTGAGGCAAATTGAGAACTCCAATGTGGTTTTGGACACGCCGTTTTTCAATTGTCTCTTAAGTGCCTATGGTCGTAGTGGCAATATCGATAAGATGAAAGAGTTATTCTTGGAAATGAAGGAAAACAACTGTGAGCCTAATCATATAACATTTGCCACCATGATTCAAGCATACAATGCCAAAGGAATGACCGAAGATGCTCAAGACGTGGAATCTAAGATGCTTGCCATGCGTAGTACCTCAGGTCTGCCCTTCCTCATCTTTTTATCTCCTTCATTAGCCTGCATAAATTCTTTAGACTAATCAACATGAGCTGTAATTCAGGACCAAAGCTGCTGGAATGCTAACTTCATTGATATCAATGATGACGGTCTTACCTCACGGTGATAATCAGCATGCACTACCTTTATCGACAAGTCTTTATTTCATGTGTTCGGACTTCAGATTGCGTGCTTTGGATTCAGAGATGCTGATATGAGGCTATCGATTGTTTAATAGAGATCACCTTGTGGTCTATGGACTCTCAAACTCGGGGAGGCGGGGGATTTAATATTGCCTTGACCTAAGAGTGATTGAGGGAGCACTGAGTTTGCAGGCTATAGGGGACGGTGCAGGATTAAACTAAGCAGGGCAGACTTGTGTAGGTAGGTAGGGGGTTTGACCGCATTGTAGAGTATCCTTACAAGCTGCTTTGCGACAATACAATGGGGGAATCACTACTTTGTGCTGCTGAAAGATCCACAGATGAGACTGAGGACACAATAATTAGTCAGATCTTTAATGTCAATTCGGAAGAATGTGTGACAAGTAGTAGTAGGAGTGGAGCTGATGAGTTAGCAGAGAAAAGGAAGGGCGGTTTTAATTTGTGTGGGTTGTGGCAGCAATGTTGCGGCACTGACTTAATCGTAATCCATCCTGAAGATGCAAGAGCAGCTGTTATTAGAAGACAGGTAAATAATTGTGCTGTCCCTGTCCTTGTATTAAAGTTTAAAGCATTAGCTTGAATGAATTTTGTGTGCCTTTGGGGGGGAAGCTAGGTGAGCATGGATATGTCCACTGATTACTACTCATACTAGTGCGCTCAAATTGCGCTCTTGATCGTCTTCCTCACGGAAGCACAGTGGACAGTGGACACATAACATAATGTAGCATGACACTCTTACATACTACTACGTCGGGCCAACCCATTGTATGTAGCCCGCATAACGCTGCTTTTCTAGTCCATATACTGTAGCATTATAGCCTAGGCCTTGGCCTAACATGTCAACGCCTACAACTTCATATTCATCTGTTCTTCATGATTATGTTATATGTATAGTACTCAGTACTTCGTATCGGGCAACCGACTAATATGTACTGACTAGTAGTATTTGCTTACAATCCCTCCCAAACCCGCAAAGAGAGATTGCATTTCCTTGTAATGTCGATTATTACAGCACGAGCATAAATCCTTTTGATAAATCCTAATTTTATTTCTAAGTGGCAAAATTTGGTAAGTTGTTACCAGTTTACCACTACACCTAATCATCTTTGACATTTTTACTTATTTATTACGGAGCACTTCGTCAAAATGTTGATGCAAACTCAAGTGTACTTAAATTTCAAGTCATCCCCGTTATTATGATATTGCCGTGGAATGTTCTCTCACGTTATTTTTTCAACCAATCCCAAAATGACAGCACTTATTTATAGGTCCCACATTATAAGAAAACAAGTATTCCAAAGTCAAAAGGAATGTATACAAGGGGAGCCGTTCACACGAGTTTACGGCGTAATGAAGCACACAAGTGTAATTCTTTTGATGAAGTCATTTACGCGACTCTTCGTTGCCAATTGATTATAGGGTAAAACTCCCTTAAATTTATCGAATGATCTTCTCTCTTCACTCTGGCGCAGCCCAAGTCTCGGTTTCACGGAGGGGTCATAAAGTATGGAAACAAAATAAATTAAATATCTTAAAGAGGTGACTAATCATAAAATAAGATTAGCTTATTAGATGAGATTTAAAGCAATTGTAAATTATTAGAATGTTAGCTAAATCAAAACCTTAGCATGATTATTAAGGTTCGATAATAAATTTATAGAGATAATTTCCATGGTACCCCCGAGATTTGCATTTTTGTCCAAAATACCCCTTTTTTTTTTAAAAAAAGTCTTTGACCGATCAAAACTCGTGACTACGAGTTTCGAATACGACAATTCTTTTTTTAAAATCGTAGATCTTGAAAAGATCTTCGATATGAAAAAAAAAAAATTCGTATTCGGAACTCGTGGCCAAGAGATATGGTCAGTCAAAGTTCGTTCGGTAAAAAAAAATATTGACCGATCAAAACTCGTGATTACGAGTTCCGAATACGAAAATTCTTTTTTTCATATCGAAGATCTTGCATATCGAAGATCTTATTAAGATATACGATTTTAAAAAAAGAATTGTCGTATTCGGAAGTCGTAGTCACGAGTTTTGATCGGTCAAAGATTTTTTATTAAAAAAGAGGGACATTTTGGACAAAATTGCAATGTTCAGGGGTACGATGGGAATTATCCCAAATTTATATGGAATCTACCTTAACAATATACGGTCAATCATCAATTTTTAATATAAAAATTGATAAATATGTCTCTATTTTTAGAAATGTTTATATTTCAAATTTATGTCAAATTTACTAGTTCTTCGATCGAGTGAAATAAAGAGAGTAATAAAGTACGACTCCGTCATGTCTATGTGAACTGGAGGATGATGCCAATGGCTCAGTGGTTTTGGTTTACACGTGTAGTTGCTATCACACGTTTTCTTCATTTTATATCTCTCAGGTGCCCTGCCACGTATCTCTTTCTCTCTTTTTTCTTTTTCTTTGTTTCTGTTTTTTTTTTTTTTTTTTGGAATCCCCATCTTATTTCATTGCTTGTCGTTTTTTCGCCGTCACAAATTTTTATTTAAGACGAGTAATTCATCTTATATATGCAAGTGAATGATATTTGACTTGTTTTAAATTTAAGACGGATATATTTATCTTAAGAAATAGTTATTTTTGTGTCGACGTGCTTGCCCTGTCGCATATTTGGTGTAAGTATATTTGCATTTGGATGACATCTAACTAAAGGGAGTTTCAAATTATGACATGCACCACGACGCTAGCCGACGCGGTTTGAGTATTTTGTCTAGCCGGCCACTGTCACCATTGCGTGACTTATCATTATGAAACACGCACCTTGTGATATGAGCAATAGATACCCTTTTTCATTTATCTGAATTAATTGTGTTAGTAATTTAACAAAAAAAAAAATAATTACGGATTTATTGGGTAAATTGAAAATGAAACACTTCCTTCATTTCAATTTATCGGATGATTTTTGTTTTAAAAAAGGTGATAGAATACAAACTTTACCTTCAATGTTAAAAAAGTGATACCGTAGAATACGGAGCACAATTTTTTTTTTTTTGGATAATAGTGAAGATTAAAAATTTTTGTTCTTATTAAAAAGAAAATAATAATTTTAAGATAAATTTAAAGGAAAACGTAGACGGACAGGTATGAAGTACATAGGGGGGAGTATAGGGTAAAGTGTCACCCTCCATTTTATTGATAAAGTCTCATGAGGTATGACACAAGATTTAAGAAAGTAGGAAAAGTGGGGGTATGATAGTCTTTTTCAATAATATGGAAGTTGTGTGTGGAAAAATGTGAAAAGGTAGGATTATTTTGGTTATTTTCAATGGTAAAAGTAGATGAATTTGAAAATGGGACTAAATGAGTGAAATTGCCAAAAAATGAAAGTCGTGTTAAATAAGTGAAATTGAGGGAGTATTAGAAACGAATGACAAAACGGAAAAACGTTTTTCAACTAGTGAGTCATTGCTTATGTGAGTATGATGGGACATCCATAAAATTCATTTCACTGATAGATCAAAAGAATTACGAGTACCAATTCCATTGACAAGGAATTTAAGAATTTCATTATTATTTCGGTTATATACGTAGTATATTTTTCTAAAAATCATGAATCATGATTCATATTAGCTAGGAAATGACGTGAAGGAACATAACATTAGTTAAATCCCACAAATTAACAAATTTGTGGATGTTTTAAAAGAAGTAAGTTTTATTTTTTTCGGTTACCTGCCATTCTTCGGGATGACTTACAATCTTACATGGCACATGTGGTTTGCAGGGTATTGCAAGTGTCCAGGGGGGACTAAACCCCTCGTTATCAAAAAAAAAAAAAGTTTTATTTTTTTAACAAACGTGGAACCCACAACCATTACTAATTAATTTGGTGCACTCTGGGTTTATATTGGTTCTGAAAAATAAACACTTTTTTTCTTTTAATACAAGTGAGTTTATCGTGACAGTTATTTATCTCATCTCTTAATTATAAAATTATAAAGATTCAATCTTTCACCCACAGTAATGAAATAGATTTTTAAGTTGACAATTTACTTATTTGGAGAGCACCCAATTTTTTTTAAAAATGATGTTGTGACTTGTGATCCGCAATTCTTAAAAAGAAAAATAGAAATTAAAGTAGTGGGAGAATGTATAAAACGAAAGAGGAAATTTGGTTGTAGGTTGTGTCTCGGATTGTTTGTGGGGGGATAAATACGGATATCGTACTGCATGTGCTCCAATTGAGGTGGATATGGATGTAAGTTTGGCGGATGGTGAGGCAATATGGAGACCAATTTTGTATGACCCATGGGTGGTGGAGTTAAAATGAATTTTATTTATCCGATTAATACTCGCCTACTCGACTAATCGCATAATATAAATATATTTCAAGTCATATTAGTTACTGTATAATAATTTTCCCTATTATTGAAAATTCAATGTAACTTTATTTCATTAATCAAATTAAAAGTATTGTTAATTTTGTTAAGATTATTTGATAACTCGCAATTATTATAACCATTATTTTCAAAATTCCCACCTATTCAATTTTTTTTAAAAAAACCTCTGCCTGTTATAATTGTTTTCTCCAAATATCCCACCAAAATGCAACTTTTTGCAAAAATGATTGAATTTTGTTTGTATCTACCAAAAGTCAAAATTTGAAATAATTAAATTTAATGAGTTAAAATTTGCGTTTATTTTGGTGGAAATGTGTGTTTGGTAAAAGTTTTAGAAGAATTGTCTAAAATAAGTGCGAGTTTTAAAAAAAAATTAGAATAAGGGAGAGTTTTGAAAAAGTGGGATAGAATAGGTGGGAGTTATCGATGACGTCATGATGGCGCGAGTGCGATTTTGGTTGGTTAAGTACAAATACAAAGAGCCTAACCACCTCCGTCCCGTGCCAATGACATCGTATTTTGGTAGTGCATTATTACAAGAAAAAAGAGGGTCAAATTACTAAATTGATAAAAAAAAGTGGGAGGTGTTTGCCAAATTGGTAAAAAAATAAAATGCGACAAATTGGTAAAAAAAGTAGGGCCAAATGTGACATCGTATTTCGGTAGTGCATTATTTGTCACTAACTCTGAAATACTATTTTTACCAATTTGTCGCAATTCATTTTTTTTTACTAATTTGACAAATACCCTTTACTTTTTTTTACCAATTTGATATTTTGGCCGAAAAAAGAGCAGGAACGGGGGAGTGCGCCCACTCCCCTCATTGTTCAAAAAAGTAAGGGGGTATATATATATACATAAAGGGAGGGTACCCGCTAGTAGAGGTAGAGGTGGAGGGCCTTCCGAAGTTGCATACTCAAACACTCTTAATTCTCATTCTCTCCACTCTAGTCTGCAGGCATGGAATCCTCAAAACGCAGCTCCGTCATCATTGTTGGCGCCGGCGTCTCTGGTATCGTATTGTATTGTATTGTACATTGTATTGTATCCTCCACCCCTTGTCATATATATGATACAATGTCAATATGTCAACCCCCCAGGCATTTCTGCTGCTAAACATTTGTCTGATAACGGAGTCGACGACATTGTCATTCTTGAAGCTTCCAACCGCATTGGTGGCCGTATCCTCACCCACTCTTTCGCTGGTATCTCTGTGGAACTTGGTGCTGGTTGGATTGCCGGCGTTGGCGGCTCCCTTTTAAACCCCGTTTGGGAACTTGCCAACCGAACTTCTTTACGCACTTGCTTCTCCGACTACTCCCATGCTCGCTTTAACATCTATGATCAACTGTACTCTTTCTTTCTTTCTTTTCACCAATATGTGTCTGTGCACTACTTACTTCCTAAGACTATAAATATATAAATGCAGAGGTGGTATATATCCCAGTGGCATTGCTGCTGAGTCGTATAAGAAGGCGGTGCAGTCGGCCATTGACAAGCTCAACAACCTCCCTCATACTCCTGCTGAGTAATGCATCTGCCTAGCTTCAATGAACAAGTATATTTACGATTGGATGATGAGTATTACTTGTGTTTTGGTTGCAGCATCACTTGTCCCAAAACACCTATGGAGCTTGCCATCGATTTTATCCTCCATGATTTCGAAATGGCTGGTCTTTTCTTTTCTTTTCTTTTCTTTTCTTTTCTTCTCCTCTTCTTATTATTGTTATCCTCCGATATACGTACTTGATACTCTGTCAGTCTGTCTTGCTGCTTTTGCTCAGTCCCCCATTTATTGTTGCAGAGGTGGAACCCATCTCCACCTATGTCGATTTTGGAGAATGTGAATACATGGTCGCTGATCAACGTGGTTTCGAGTTTCTGCTCCATTACTTGGCCCAATCCTTTCTCTGGACTTCTGATGGCCTCATCTCCGACAACCGCCTCAAACTCAACTCCGTATTCCCATTCTTTTTTCCCCTTTTTCTTTGCTTCCACGCTTTTTAGGCACTTCTATCCAGTTGTTTCTATGGTTGTTATGTTCTGCCATTAACTTCAATATTATGTCTCGCTTACCAAGGGTCGAAGTCGTACCCTTGGCTTTGCCTCACGTCCTAAGTAAATTGTTGCCGTCAGCCTGTTACCCATCCAGCTAATTAACACAATCTGTGCTTGCTTATTGCTTTACTGGCTACTGCTGCTACCCCCGTGGTTGATGCCGGATGATGGATGATGCACACTCACACACAGCACAAATCTAAACTAGATTAAATCGATCCCTTTTTTATTTCATGACCAACCTACCCAATGTTGTCATCCCTAACCTTGCAGAACTTGTATTTTGTTTTGTTTTGTTTCTCAATTTTGGATCTGATTTTGCGCAGGTTGTTAGGGAAATACACCACTCCAGGAACGGTGTTACTGTAATCACGGAAGATGGTTCCACCTACGAGGCTTCGTACCTTATTTTGACTGTTAGCATTGGTGTTCTCCAAAGCCGATTAATTTCCTTCCACCCACCCCTTCCCGTACGTCTCTCTCTCTCTCTCTCTCTAATGAGCAAACGACTAATCTACTACCGTATCCTCCTATAATTTATTGCCTGTCAATTAAATATGCAAGGTCAATTGTGTCACTGAACAATAATGAACATGTACTCCTTATTATGAACCACTGCTCTTACGTTAAACTATTTCAAGTGACATTAAGCGTGTCGTTATCTAAGAGATTCACATTTATTTGCCGGGGTTTTTATTCTTTATTTCTTCTTCTTTATGTTTGATAATTTGCCTTTCAGCGTGTGTACTACGGTGTTGTTTGACATGTCATAGCATCATAGCTTGTTGTGATTTCGGCTGTTGATCGAACTGCAGCTTGTGTTGGTATTTAGCTAGACCACTAGCAGATACAGATTACAGTATTTGCTGGTTTTGATGCGCAATAGCAGCAATAAAGTCAGGCCAGAATTTGTCGATAGTGATAGTCACGACTCATAGGTTCTACTGAAAACCAACTACAAGTAATTTAACGCAAGTGGTAAAGATTGACCTACAGAAGTTCATGGTTAGTCCCTGCAATCATTTATCAGTCAAATACAACCTAACAAAAATATAAAAATCATAGTGCAATTGATTTACCATCTAAAGATTTTAGTGGGCGCTACAAACAATTATTGTAAAACTGGACCAATTAATAGGCATACGTTATCGTGTTGGAAAACATGAAGGCAGTGTGGGCTATTGTATGACCCCATTATCTTTGGGGAAAATACAATTATCCCATATAATATTGTGTATTACTCCGTACATTTTAACATGGTACAGATTTGTTTCAGACTTTTGTATAAAATGAGGGCGAGTTTAGTTGATTTAGGATGTTGGATATTGGACTTCGGTGCTGCTAGTACAATTATATGGACCGACAATTTGTGACTTAGATATCTAAACATGTTTTCATGGTTTTCGAAGTGATGTTAAGTAAATTATTGCACATTTTGAAGCAGAGGTGGAAGACAGAAGCCATTGACAAATGCGATGTCATGGTGTATACGAAAATCTTTCTCAAGTTTCCATACATGTTTTGGCCATCTGGACCGGAGAAAGAGTTCTTCATATATGCACATGAGCGGAGGGGGTACTATACTTTCTGGCAGGTCTGTTTGTAGTTATGCTTTCTTTCATTCATGATGATCAACTATTCTTTCCTCTGATTGTAAAATCTTCACATAAAGGGGGATCTTGGTGCACTTTCCATTAATTTTTTTTCCCTCCCAATCTAATGACTTAAAAAGCTTGATTGTTTTGAAATTGATTAACCTGGTGGGGTCTCTTGATGGATTTTATATTCTTAATTGCCTTCAAATGCCGTGTAGAGCGATGGAGCGTTTCGGTTTTTACAATTTGTTTGATTGCATGCTTCTTGATACCTTTGATCCATGTTATCGAAGACAAAAAGGGTAAAAATAAAAAACAAGTGGTCTGTTGTAACTTTCAAGTACCAAGTCACAGATTACCTCTTGATATTAATACTTAGGATAAGCTCAAGAAGTCCTTATCATGTTCGGAGTAGATAAATTGAAATGCGACAAATTATTGTTTATTTTAACAATAATTTATCGGAGGCTTTTTATTAGTGCGTTGCTTTTATATCATAGTGATACCAGCCGGACTACCTTAAGAATGCTGTTACACTTTCTCTCTGGAATTGGCAAGACTAGTTACGTCAGTGTAGTCGAATTGGGCTGCCCTTTCAGTACTTTTTTTGGTTGATATTTTTTGTAGTTTATTCGAGGTACATCTATCTAGTTAGAGCTCACGGTTTCCTATGGTGTTTTACTTAGTTTGATAATGCTTGCTCTATTCATTGACTTTCACGTGTTTTCCGCAAATGATTTTGACTGTTTGCCAATCTGACCTGAGCTGCTTGGCCGTGCTTCTTTGTCCTCAGCATATGGAGAATGCATATCCAGGCTCTAATATTCTTGTGGTAACGCTGACAAATGACGAGTCTAAACGTGTTGAGGCTCAACCTGATCAAGAGACCCTCAGAGAAGCAATGGGAGTTCTGAGGGACATGTTTGGCCCCAACATACCTGATGCAACCGATATACTAGTTCCTCGCTGGTGGAATAATCGCTTTCAGAGAGGCAGCTATAGCAATTACCCCATTGTTTCCAACAATCAACTAGTGCACGACATCAAGGTTATCTTGTATTATATTGTCAAGCACGCTGAAAAACCTCCTTATGAAAAGCTGCTAATTATTTAGGCAATTAGAATGTGCAACTAATTACACGTAACCAAAACTAACTATTAGTGGTTGAGTCAGGCCCCAGTGGGACGCATCTTCTTCTCTGGCGAACACACAAGTGAGAGGTTTAGTGGCTACGTCCATGGGGGATATCTTGCGGGTAAGTAATGACTAATGACAATTTATGAACTCGGAATGCAAGTAATGCAGCAACATGGCATACATGAGTCAATACTAATGTGGGTTTGATTGTGGTGAATACATACAGGAATCGACACTAGCAAGGCTTTGTTGGAGGTAATGAAGTCAGATAATCAAGGAAGAAATAACGACAAGCAAACGTTCCTGTTGGAACCCTTGTTAGCACTGAGAGAGTCTTTGGCATTGTCTCGAACTGAAACCGTCTCAAAGCTTCACAAATATGAGTTGCCTGGACAAATCTTTCTCGGTAGCAATCTTGGAATGCCAAAACCAATCTTATGACTAATTGGACACTCTCTGGCAACTGTTTGGCTGACTTTAATGTGAGCCGCGATCTAGGACTTCAGGGCAGGTTCAGGTGTACATAGCCCCACCATTGAGTAAACTGTTTGACTAATAATGGGCAACAACATGCGTTGACACTATTAGTAGATAAAATATATTGTAAATATTTTAGATATTGGTTAGTTACCTATTACGAGTATGTAGTTTAAAATATCTTCCGTATATTCTGTTCACACCGATGTAACCTAGTATATATTGACATCAATGGAATAACCCAAATCAGGGGATTCACATATACTTTTAGACACTGTCTTGTGGTCTAATCTAAGACTAGGACAGGCCAATCTAGTAGGGATTGGTAAGCTTAGGTTACCAGATTTGCTATCACGGAGTGTAGAGTTGGAGCCTTGGAGGTATGTTTGTGATGCATAATGCTAATGTGTAAAAGAAGTTGTAAATTGCACAGCTAAATTTTAGCTTCGGTGGACTTATAGTTGCATATATTACATGGGACGTACTCTTTATAGATAAAGATTACTCGGTATAAATAAACTTTTTTCAAATTGCCCCTTTTATTTTCCCTCCAACCTTTTTAACATATGAGTATTATTTTTCTCTCAAATTTTAATTTGTAGAGAGTAAAATTACTCGACTCAAATATTTTTTTTTTTTTTTTTTTCGCCAAATTGAAAATGTAAATTAAAAAAAAAACAAAAAAAAGGGAAAAAAAACAAAGAAAACCCTAACAAGATTGAAGTGTGACAACCAACCCACGTTACCCACCCCACCCCCGTCACCCCGCCGCCCCCACCATCTATTCGCCCCACCGCGTCTCAGCCTCCCCATCCTGCCGCCTATCCCCGTCAAACCCACCACGTCATCAAAGCGACATCGATCATCGCTGTTATTTAATTACGTCGTAAAAATATAAAAAAATATATGATAATCAAATAATCTTAATGACCAAACCTAATCTTCAATCGAATTGGAGTCCATTAATTTTATTTGGGAAAATTAATTAGGGTTCAAGGGTAAATATGTCCAAACAAAAAATTAAAAATAAAAATACAATCTAAATCGAGTAAACTTTGTCTATAAAAAGTAATTCCGTTCTATTTTTGGACATATCGTTCAATTGTTTATCTTTATATTTTGAGATGCATTTAACTGACTCCCTCATCTATTATGGTTCACTTGTATGATTAATTTCCATCTTTCTCCAGTATATTTTTAGAGTTGGTTAGAGCACATGTGTAATGCATATTTGCCTCTTATTGCAAGAGTTATTAACGAAGAGATGTTTATCATACTGATTAAAGGTGACGGGTCTCTTAAGGTAAAATTTCAAATCAACTTTATTCTTAAGGTAAAATCCCCGTTTTCATTGTAAATAAATAATTTGATTATTATTCAAATAATTAAAATTAGGACTTGCTGTTACTAGTAACCTTTGTACAAGGTGACCAATATCGTGGGCATCATTAGAAAGAAAACACAATAATTTATTTAAGACGGATATATCCGTTTTGAGTCTGACACGGGTCAAGTAGTATAAATAAAACAAAATTAGAATGCATAGTGAAAAAACAAACAACAAAAAAAAACTTGGCAAAAAGTGAGATACTACCAAATACCAACCCGTTTCATTATTAGGACGGATAGGAAAGAAATCCGAAAAGCTGGAGGGAAAAAAAAAGTGAGGGAATTAAACCCTAGAGAAGCGTATAAACCCTAAAGAAATGAGAAAAGAAAGTAGAAAACAACAAAGGAAAGAGAAGACAAGCAAATGGAAGGAGAAACGATGGAAGAGCAAAACAGCGTGATGTGCCAATTGAAAGACCCCGAAGGCAACACTTTAGGCACTCCTATCTATCTTCCTTACAACGCTGCTCCTAAAGACCTTATTCTTCTTGTCAACAAACTCCTCCTTAATGTATGTAATATGTATTCTTCCTTTCTTTTGTTTTCAACTCCTCTTTTATTCTCAATTTTTGTTTCGTATTACATTCCAATCCATTCCATTCCAGGACGACCCGCTTCCTTATGCTTTTTACATCTCTGATCATGAACTTGTCACTCCCCTTGGCATTTATCTTCACCAACACAAAGGTTCTTTCTTATACTACTACTTCCAACTTTTGTCATCGTCTTCGTCTTCGTCTTGTTTTTCAATTACTTATTTTCTGCTTGTTTATTCCCTGCAGTCTCGGTCGAGAAGATTGTCCAAATTGTGTATCAACCTCAAGCTGTTTTCCGCATTCGTCCTGTTAACCGCTGCTCTGCTACCATTGCTGGTCTCCCCACCCTCTCCTTCCTCCTCTCCGACCTTATCGAATTTTTGCATACTTTAAATCTCGTACTGTCTTGTTTTATTAGCTTCTACTCCGTATATGTCTATGCCTATATGTGACTACCACCTTCAATAAAGGTTTGCCAATAGAGAACCTTCCGAATAATAGGTGGATATAGTCAACGTGCTCTTGAAAAAAGTAAGTTTTATAAAAGACGGTCTATCACTAACAAAGTGAAAGACGAGTTTACTGATGCGTAAAATGTGACCACATTTAGGCTGATCGTGACCATTATTAACTACAATGTGACCACTTTTATATAATTGTCACATTATACTCAATTATGGTCACGATCAATCAAAATGTAGTCACATGTTATGCATCAGGAAATCCGTCTATCGTGTTAGACGGTCTTTTTTAAGACTTTTCCCTTGAAAAATAGACTGTCCGCTAAATCCTGATAATATAATAGACTGATGTCTGACTTTTGTGTGTGTAACTAATCTTCGATTTGTGATTGTTGGTTCTCGATATGATATTGATTCTTGACCTGCAGGCCACACCGAGGCCGTGCTTTCGGTTGCATTTAGTCCAAACGGCCAACAGTTAGCTACTGGTTCAGGCGACACTACTGTCAGGCTGTGGGACATTGGTACCCAAACACCGTTGTACACTTGCACAGGTTTGATTCTTTTATGATGTTGGGACTGCTGCTTTTGTGGATATCAATGTACTCTATCGTCAATGATGCTTGAGTTCTTATTACCTTTAATAGGCATCCATTTTCGTTGATTTTGTGTGATGTTTGATTTGAAATGTTATGGACATGTGCTACTAAATAGTTGCATTCCACTTGATGCTTCGGACTGCATAATGCGGTCCTTTCTGTAGTTTGCTGAAGCTTTCGTTTCTCTATTCTGAAATAGGACACAAGAATTGGGTTCTTTGCATTGCATGGTCTCCTGATGCTAAGTATCTGGTCAGTGGCAGCAAGGCAGGGGATCTTCAGTGCTGGGATCCTCAAACCGGAAAACCCTCGGGGAACCTACTTTTGGTAACGCCTTTTAACTTCGAAAATGGGTTCTTTCTTTACGTTAAAGTTGCAAGATAAAGGGTTCACCCCGCATGGATCCTCAAGATTGTGAAACTTCCTATGGGGTGTAGTTGTGTGCTACTCCCTCCATCCCAATTTGGGGAAACGAGGACAATAAATTTGGGATGGAGACTAACATTTAATTATATTTCTATAAAAGTCTTGATCATCTTTACATAATACTCCCTCCATTTCATTGATTTGGCCCCATGAGTCCACTTTTTGTGAGGGAAAAAGTGGGTCCATGGGGCTAAATGAATAAAATAGAGGGAGTATCTTTTTAATAAATCTCTCACTTTCACCTGACATGGCATTAGGTGAAAATGGTCACATTGGTGACTTGTTGATAGCCTCATTCATTTCCATGTGGAAAACTGGAATGTCGCATTGTGTAACGTATCTCAAAATCCTACCCCAAGTGTATTAGTATAGGGGAAAATTGAAGACACTTTTAGTCTTGATCATCTATTTTGAGCTCACAATTTGAGACTTCTTTAAATTTTTCATTCCAGGGGCATAAAAAATGGATTACCGGCGTATCATGGGAACCTGTCCACCTTCAAGCTCCATGTCGCAGATTCGTAAGTGCTAGCAAAGATGGCGATGCTCGCATATGGGATGTAGCACTTAAAAAATGTGTAATGGTCTTGAGCGGTCACACACTGGCTGTGACGTGTGTAAAATGGGGTGGAGATGGAGTAATATACACTGGGTATGTTGCTTTGTAAAGTTGCTAAAGTATGAGATGTTTTGTTTATCTTTTTTTCCTTGTGTGCATGATTGATTGAACCAGACCAACTTTTGGCTCATGGGGGATACCATTACTTGTGAATTCCTTCGGACAAGGTGTACTGTATTACTTCACTTCCAAAATTATGATTTCTCTAGTTGCTGTGTGCAGACTTACTTGAGTTAATCCTTAGACTAGCCTGAATTACTATCTTCCTGCCCGCTGTCTTTTGTTTCTAATATCATCTTGTTTACTTGAAGCCGAGGGCATGGTGCTTAAACCAGCATGAAGTGGCCTTCATTTCGAAAATTTAACCGTACTGATCTTTAAAATGACACCATCACTGGATATCGTTAACAATATCAGTTTTTTATTTGTTTTATTAGGAAATGACTCTGTTAATCTTGTAGCCTTTTTCGGTATGATAGCACAATATGAGCATTCTAATTATTTTGGTTTGTTGGTCTCTCATGTATGTGCTTTACCTGTAACAGCTCTCAGGATTGTACTATTAAAGTTTGGGAAACTAAGCAAGGGAAGCTAATTCGTGAGTTGAAGGTATACAAGTCTTTTATTTCTACAGTTGTACTTAGTCATCTACATGGTAGTCCCTTTGTCATGAGTCAGTAGTTGCTATCTGTGGAGACTGGTGATTTATTTGTAACCTTTTTATCTTTTCTCAAAGTAATTAATATTTGAAATTTCTCACTACAATCATTTGTTGTATTACAATATTTCTACTAGGGTCATGGGCATTGGATCAATTCTCTGGCACTCAGTACTGAATATGTCCTTCGTACTGGAGCTTTTGATCACAACACAAAACATTATAGCTCTCCTGAGGAAATGAAAGAGGTAATGCATGCTTGTTTCTGCAAGCCTCCTAGCGGATGATCATTTGATGTATTACAATACACGATCTTCGTTCTTAGTTTCTAAAAGTTGACCATTATGACTTTCTAATATTTGACGCCTTTGTTTTTAAACTATTTTTTATCATTTTTGTTTCGTAGAAGTAATCTTTCCCCTGGCTGTCCTTGTAGCTGCCACTCGTCGTTGTTACATTGCTATTTTCCTTTTTTCCCAGATGTCCCTTACCATTTCTATTTATGATAGCTCAACGCCTTAACCTCTTTTTGTGGCTTTGACAGGCTGCTTTAGCTAGATATAACAAATTCAGGGGCAACGCTCCAGAAAGACTAGTTTCTGGTTCTGATGACTTTACCATGTTTCTATGGGAACCTGATGTAGGCAAACACCCTAAAACGCGAATGACAGGCCACCAGCAGGTTCGAACTCTTCACTTCTTTTAAAAAAAAAAAGGTTGTTGACTAGTGTGAATAAGGTTTGGAATTGATCCCATCAGGAGCATTCCTCTCTTCTTGCATTCCTGTATACCTTTGTTTTGGCTGCAAGATCTTGAAAGCGTACAGCGGTCCATTGGCTTGTTATATGCCCCGCTTAGTAAATGGAATATGGTCTTAGTTGTATGCATACAATGCGCAGAATTAACTATTTTTGCCTGTTATGGAATTGTCTTCTCGGTTTCCAATCTTAGATTATGGCCACTTGAATGAATAAAAATCCCTGGTTTCATAAATGTTCTGTAGACTTGTTCTGAAGTAGCGTTTCTGTTTGCCTGCAATTATGTACAACTTCCTTTTGATGGACTGGTAACTTTTCAGTGCTTGCTTTCTTATACTTTAATACTGGTGCTTATATTCAGCTTGTGAACCATGTTTACTTTTCTCCTGATGGGCAATGGGTGGCTAGTGCTTCTTTTGATAAATCGGTCAAGTTGTGGAACGGCATTACAGGAAAATTTGTTGCTGCTTTTCGTGGTCATGTTGGCCCTGTTTATCAGATAAGGTTTTTAGACTTATTGTCTTCTGTAACTTGTGTTATCTGAAATACAATGAACACGTTTTTTCTATAAACAAAAAAAAAACTACTGAAGTGAATGACATATTTGTCTACTTTCTGATTGTAGCTGGTCAGCAGATAGTCGGCTTCTATTGAGTGGGAGCAAGGACTCCACATTAAAGGTTGGTGAACTTCACACCCCTAGCAATCTTACTTGTTTCTCTTAGAGGAAGTTGAGGAACCTTGATAGAAAATGGAATTTTTTTTTTTTTGTTGTGGATGGGTCTTTTCATATTACTTTTGGCGTCACAAATGTATATTGCTTTCAAATATTCCTCCGGCTCAATATTTTCTGTCCAGTCGCAATCTACGTTGAAGTTAAATGTTCTTACTTTATGATAGCGCATTTTGGATTAAATGGCTACTACTAGACTTCAATGGGTGACATAATTAAAGGGTTTTTTGTCAGATAGCACCTTGTATTTAGCTCACTTTGTGAACTACCACCTAAAAAAAAAAACTTTGCATTCGCCCACCTTAGTTTTCCAAAAGTTTGTAAAACACCACCAAATGACTAATTCCGGCCAAAAAAGTCAACTTTCCGGCCTTGACTAGGGTTATGCACGTGACTTTTTGTTTTTATTTCATTTTCCCGCCAAA
>JAUEKU010238039.1:0-15108 GCA_032274805.1 Gypsophila paniculata | reverse complement strand
AAACATTATTATTTGTAGACTGCAAAAACCTCGACTTTGACCCGCCCTTTGTTAAGGAGAGTCGACCTTACAAAAAAAAAAAAGAGGCTCTTCAAACGAGTTGAACCGAATTGACCAATACAATTAGCCACCTCATTTAAAGGTACAAAATTAAAAAAAAAAATCTATTCAAAAAATATAAAATCAGGAAAATAATTATTCCAAATGAGGTAGTTTTAAAACAACGAATATGATGTAGAATTTCTCATAATATATTATACCGTCTCGTCTAAAAATTAATATTTCATCTGAATCAACATGTTTGTCCCATTTGTTTTTGACACAATAATTAAGAAAATATAAATATATTAAACTATGATAAAGACTCACAAATATGATTGTTAAATAATGATAAATAGTACTTCCTCCGTCCTAATCAATACGTTACGATTATTTTGTACACAAACATTAAGGAAATGCAAGTGGATGTCTAATACAATAATAAAATATGATTATTCAATCCACTTGTAAATCACTTTTTACATCCAAAAACTTACTGGATACACCCAAAATGAAAAGAGTAACGTATTGACTGGACAAAGGGAGTAAATACATATGATATAATTGGTGAGATTTTTTTATCAAATAAAAAAAGATTGTAAATAAGACTAACATTATAATTGTACCGAAAAAAAAAGTGGGACTAAGAAAGAACAATGTATTTAGTCATTTAAAAAAAGAAAAAAAAAAACATTTTCTCACGCAAGCAAATACAGTAGGACAACCAAGAAAAAAGCAGAAGAGATGAAACAATGGAAAAGCCAACAACAAGATTATTCCTCGGATGTAATATACATTACCGTATATATTAAGATTTTGAGCATTTAGTTAAAATTTTTGAGTATTTATGCTAAGTTTTTTGAGTTCTGTTTACAATCACTCATATAAGATCAAAAACTTTATAAAAAAAAACTCAAAAACTTAACGATTTGAGATCATCCGATGCGTAATCCTATTTTTCTGAAAAAGCACACTGTCACTATTTAACAAAAAACAGTTGGTAAAAGACATCGACGCAAAGAAACAAAAACCTACAATACTTTATTCTTACACAATAAAAAAAAAAAAAATGTGAGAGAAAAACAAATTCACAGCACCACTTTCTTTCATCATCAATACTTACTTATATACCATTACTCACTACACGACCATGTTAGAATTATTTTCGTTCCATTCAATCGTATACGTTTCGGAGGAAGTGTTTCTTTTATTTTCGGGTTTGTTTGACAAACACGCGCTTCTTTCTTCATCATCATCATCATCATCATCCTCGTTCTTTGATTAATTAATATTTTTTTTAAAATTTTGGAAAATTTTAATTTGATTTTAAAATAAATAATTAAACTCACCTTCCTAAAAAAAAACCACTTTCCTTCACTTCTACTCTTCCCATTATTATTTTTTAATTAATATCCACATTATAATTTCATGATATATCACATAACATATTCTTCAAATTATATTACATATTATTATTTGGTGTAAATAATAAACACTGTATTAAAAAGGAAAAAAAAAAAATACTACAGTAAATAATTACCAGTTGTAAAAGGAAATTAGATTTATTGAGTTATAAACAAGTCTATGGTGAGACGGTCTTATTATTAAGTTAAACTAAGGACCATTGCTAGATCTGATATACACATTCTCTAGAGTAGGACCAACCTATTATCATCCTCGGTCGTGTTTGAAATGGCCGAGGCAGTTGCTGGTGCTTGTGTGTGTGAGCTGAGAAGGTTATATCAGCAGCAACAGCAGCAGCTGATTAGCTGCCAGGGCTGTAACAGGCGGCGTTGCGCCGCCTGTGCTCGTGTCGGCGGTTTTGATGATCTGAGGAAATTTATAAATGACTGTAAATTTTGCTGCAAAGTTTCTGAGAGGCGTATTCAGAAGGTGTTTCCTTCTGAGTCTCTTAGTGCAAGCCCTGAGCTGTTGTCACCGCCTTTACGACAGTGTGAACCATTGTATGTTGTTCTTTTCGGTCTGTTAAGTCTGTTTGAGTTTAATTGTCGAGATGCATTGCTTTCTATATAAGTTTTTCGTATTGATTAGGAAGCCGAATTATGTTCTGCAAAACAATGTAGGCACTAGTAGGCAGTTTGTTGATTTCTGATTTTTTCGTCTGTAATTTGTTTCATTGATATCTGTGTGTATGCTTCATGTAGGAGTGATGACGAAACTGAAGATACTGAGAGACATTTTTTCAGCTCAGCAAGTGATTTTTACCACGATAGTTCGGATATTGACATTAGTAGTGTTAGTTGTAGGAGTGAATGTTATAGTTTTAAGTCAACAGGATCGAGTCCCCTTGATAGCCCGTCTAGGTACAATATTAACACACCTAGAGCTGGGCATTCTGTACAGAAAAGCGGAGGTGGAAGCCCAAAGCGTCCAACTGGTCGCTTGTCGAGTCCAGAAGTGATGGCTGTTTTAAAAAGGCCTCAAACTGTGATCTCTGACGAATGTACTTTGAATACTAAGCAGAATGAAAAGCTTGCTAGACCGTTGGATTTTGAAAATAATGTTTATATTTGGTTGCCTCCACCACCTGAAGATGAAGACGATGAGGCTGATAGGAACTACTTTGAATCCGACGATGAAGATGATGGTGTTGTTGGAGGTTCTAGTGGAGTTTTCGCTAGTAGTAGGAGTTTCTCTAATCTATTACTGCTTGATAATGAAATTGAACAGCAGAAGGAACCCTTAAAAGCCGTGATACATGGTCATTTTAGAGCTCTTGTATCACAATTATTGCAGGGAGAAGGCATTAAAGTTGGCAAAGAGAATGGTTCTCAAGATTGGTTAGACATCGTCAGTAATTTAGCATGGCAGGCCGCTAACTTTGTGAAGCCGGATACTAGCAAGGGAGGGAGTATGGATCCCGGTAATTATGTAAAGATTAAGTGTATAGCATCTGGAACTCCTGGTGAAAGGTAAGCTTTCTTATTTCTGTTTGAAAATAAAATTTATGGAGTATTATTTACATGCAGTTTAGTATATCTATGTCTCTTTGATGTGTGTTGGTGACGATGTTTGTTGTAGTTGCCACCTTCATATTTTGATATTTTTGATACGATACTTTGGTGTTCCTGTGCAGCACCCTGATCAAGGGAGTGGTATGTACGAAGAACATCAAACACAAGAGAATGACTTCTCAATATAAAAGCCCCAGGCTATTTCTCCTCGGTGGATCACTTGAGTATCAGAGAGCTCAAAATCAGCTAGCATCATTCAATACCTTGCTAGAAGAGGTGTGATTGATCTGCTTATGTATCCTTTATCGGCATATGGTGCGGAGTTTTGTCATTTTAACACGTTTTTGCGTTCTTGATCCAGGAAATGAACCATCTCAAGATGATTGTTTCAAAGATAGAGGCACATCGACCAAATGTCTTGCTAGTTGAAAAAAGTGTGTCGTCTTATGCGCAAGAATACCTTTTGACAAAGGAAATATCTTTGGTGTTGAATGTTAAAAGGCCCTTATTGGAACGGATAGCACGGTGCACAGGAGCTTCAATTACACCCTCTGTAGATAATATTCATAAGGCACGCCTCGGGAATTGTCATCTTTTCCGGATAGAGAGAGTTTCGGAAGAACACGTGACAGCTAACCAGTTTAATAAGAAACCGTCCAAAACCTTGATGTATTTTGAAGGCTGTCCTAGGCGGTTAGGCTGCACGGTAATTTATTTGAACCCTAACTTTTGTTTACAGTGATCTGCTGTTCATAAACTTTAGCCTAAATTAAGATTTTCAAATGGCTTATGAATATGGAGTTCATTTGTGGTTTTTGGTTATCTGAATGGCTATATGCTTTGGATATGCTGTTTGTCGGATACTCTCTTCCATGTTATCAAGGTTCTTTATGGGGTACCTTCTTGTTGGCTTTTTGCTTCATCTTGGCTGGGTTGCCGTTCCTGACTTCCTGCTTAAAAAACCTAATATCAAAGTTTTTTAACCTAGTACATATCTCGAACAATGTATTCCGATACTAGGGAGCATCAAGAGTATGGAGGTTGACTCGCTAGGATGGCAGAAGTTGTTAAATACAGGGCCAACAAAGATTTGTTGAGGCGTTTATCGTGCACTTGTGACCTCTCTAGATCGTTGCTTTGATAACTTTCCTGATATTTTCAATGGGGGTGGGATGTCATGGGATCTGCTCTTTTTTTTGGTGAAATGTTAAATTGTTGAAGCAAGCCTAGGAAGCTTTATGTGACATGCAAGTATTGTGGGTGTATTTGCTGAAGTTATGTGAGACTCTCCTGCTAATAATGATGCCTGCTGCTTGACAATGACTTCATTTTCCGTGCATGGTCTCCATGACCGTATTATTAAGTGGATATTCGTAATCGGATTTGGTTTCTATTTCCAGTTTTCCACAAGTCCACTAAACGTCAGTATCGACATTATTCAGATAGTGAACGATGCTTTTTGATTGTCGACTCCGGACATAAAGTACCTAACACTATCACTCCATCAGTTTAAATTGACTGGATAATGCCGTCCATATTTAACCTTGTACAACCTTTTTAGCGTTTTGTTTTTATTTTGTAATGTACTTTTGGTTTTAGTTGAACTTGTCGTTTTATTTAGGTCTTACTCAAAGGCTTATGTAAGGAAGAACTGAAGAAGATCAAGCATGTTCTCCAGTATGCAGTCTTTGCAGCTCATCATTTGTCCTTGGAAACTTCATTTTTGGCCGATGAGGGTGCTCATCTTCCTAAGATGATACATAAGCCATCAAATTATTCACAGGACAATAAGAATGCAACGTCTACTCTTTCTAGCTCTAATCAAGCAGCGATGTATGAGGAGAATATTGACATGGTTTCTCCTCCAGCGGTTTTAGTAAGCATGGAGGATAGTGAAAGGGATGCAGCGCAGCAATTTCTTAATTGTGCTTCAGCTTCCCCTGTACATGTGAGAGCAGATCCAATAATGTGTAACCCCAGTCAGGAGTTTTCAGGGTGTAATACTGGTGCCCAATTAGAGGCATCTTTACCTGTCAGCGTTCCCCTTGGTTTGACAGAGTTTGGTGATGAGGTTAATAGTGGTCAATCTGAGCTACTAGAAGCTACGCTACTTGAGAAAGTACAACATCGAGAGGGAGAAAAGTTTTCTAGTGATTATCTTGCAGCGACAGATAATCAACAGAGTATATTGGTTTCTTTTTCAAGCCGTTGTGTCTCGAAGGGAACTCTTTGTGAGCGTTCTCGACTCTTGCGCATCGGATTCTACGGTTCATTTGATAAGCCACTTGGGCGATACCTATGCGACGATTTGTTTGATCAGGTAATATTGAGGTTTTCCATTGTGTACGGACATCGCCTTGGTCTTTTACTCTTTTCGCATCCAAGTTTTATTGATGGAAACATCTAGTGAACCTTTTCGGTTTTCTCACAAAAATACCCCCTGAATCATGAAAGATTTGAACATTGTTTTGGGCCCTTTCAGGCTTCACAGTGTCGGTCTTGTAAGGAACCTGTTGAAGCACACGTGCAATGTTATACTCACAGACAGGGTGTTCTAAGTATAAATGTTAGGCGCCTTAACTCATCAAAGCTTTCTGGAGAGCGTGATGGAAAGATATGGATGTGGCATAGGTGCCTTAGGTGTGACCAAATCGACAATGTCCCACCGGCAACCTGCAGGGTTATAATGTCTGATGCTGCCTGGGGACTGTCATTTGGAAAATTTTTGGAGCTTAGCTTCTCAAACCATGCAACTGCCAACCGTGTTGCAAGCTGTGGTCATTCTATACAAAGAGATTGTCTACGCTTTTATGGGTAATCGCAATCTTCAGTTTGACATATCCTTGTTGTTTATAGAGTGTGGTACTGTGATGACCAACATAGGCACATGGGTTCAGCATGTCCATTATCTATGTAAAGTTTTTTCTGCTGTTGTAATATATTTATTTTTGGTGTCAGGTTTGGAAGTATGATTGCGTTCTTTCATTACTCGACAATTGATATCCTCACTGTCCATCTACCGCCTCCAATGCTCGAGTTTAGTGGCAACAGTAAGCAAGAGTGGGTACAGAAAGAAGTAGACGAAGTACGTTTTTTGGCTACTATTTTCCATTTCCTATGGGTCAAAAGACTTGTTCTTTGGCATTGTAATATGATGGATCTAAGAAAATTTACCCACTACATTTGTGAACTTTCCGGTGGCCAATTGTGTTTTTTAAAAAGCAACCTTTATGAAGGCTGACACTCTGACAGTATCTTTCGGATCATTTTTCACTATTTTAAGCAGTATGTGAGAATTTCTTCTTTATTCGTTGTCTGATTCTGATTGCAGCTTCAGAGTAAAACAGAAATTATGCATGATGAGGTGGTTAATGTACTTCATGTGATGGAGCAAAAGAGTAAATCTTTGTGCAACGAGTCAGCAGATTCTACTGATTTACGCAAACATATTCTCGAATTGAAAGAGCTCCTTGATAAGGAAACCGATGAATACTATGTGAGTGTTTAATAAATCACAAACCACGCACGTCTTAGGTTTTGGACTTCTTTCTCATCGACATTAATTTTCCTGTTGTTTTCTGAAGGCGAATATTTCTGGTCATTTTTGGTTGTCCTAGTTGTTCGTTTAGCGTTAACCAATCTCCTTTTCGTCAAACACGGAGAGCTACACTACAGCATTTTATCTCATTTCCTTGCTTCCCACTTCATTATCTCAGTGCTAATGGCTTTTGTTTTTTCTTTACATAGCATACATGCTCTTTAAACTTTAAAAGTACAGTTTTATGGTTGCCTGTATCATACTTCGTACTCATAAGAGTAAATTGCTGTCACTGAAGACTTGTGTTTGATTTTGTTGTATATTAATTAATCTCTTGGTTGAATATTATTTGACAGGGTTTGCTTCAAGAAGCTACTGATGTCTTTCAACTGAATCAATTGAGACAATCTCTTTTGATGTGTGCTCGTGCATGGGATCGTCGGCTTTACTCATTGGATTCTCTTCTCAGTTCAAAAAGCTTCAAATTTGAGGCAACAGAAAATAGTGCTCATGAGCTGAAAGAGTTGGACGCTGATTATATCAAGGATATGAAATTCGGTGATGACCAATCAGAAAATCTCCTAGGATACACTGACACTCAGATATTGGAGGGTTCCAACTCAGACCATGGCCACTCTATGTTAGAGGAAATACATGGAGAAGCAGAAACTACAGATAGCGACAAATCGTCAGAGAATGTCCAATCTCCTGTATCCAATTTATCGGATAAAATAGATTCTGCATGGACAGGCACTGATGTAGATGTATCTGAAGCGTTTTTTGCCAGTCCAATAAACCAAGTTGAGAACCTGCCAATCAAAAGGTTAATGGCTCCAACTAGGGTTTATTCCTTTGACTCGGCGACAAGAGTACAAGAAAAGCTCCACAGGAAGTTGCTTACTTCATCACATCTCTCAGCTGTCAGGTCTTTCAATGTCTCCAGAGACTACAAAAGCGTAGTTGGAGACCCTACTGCCAGGGTTATGAGAACACATTCCCAGCTTTCTCTGAATGAAGCACCGTTCACGCCGTCATTTATTTCATCTCTGTCTCATATGTCTGAACATCCTCGACTATTACTTCCACAAATCCAGAGCGACCTGGTTATTGCTGTTTATGATGATGAACCCACCAGTGTGATATCATATGCTCTTAGTTCCAAAGAGTACGAAGACTGGCTTTCCGTCAATGGCACTCGACATGAGGGTAGCTGGTCTGGGAAAGATGTCAGTAGAGAGGATTCTACTGTTTCCACTTTCCTGTCCTGGCAATCTTTTGGGTCTTTAGATTTGGATTACTTAAGTTATGGAAACTATGTATCCGACGATTCATTAAGATGTAATATATTATTGAGTGATCTTAATAGATCTCCTCACTTGCAAATATCCTTTGGCGATGATTCTTCGTCTTCTGGGAAAGTTAAGTTCTCTATCACCTGTTACTTTGCCAAGCAGTTTGACATGCTTCGAGAAAAGTGCTGCCCCAACAAAGTGGATTTTGTGCAGTCTTTAAGCCGTTGTAAAAAATGGAGTGCACAGGGTGGAAAGAGCAATGTTTTCTTTGCTAAGTCAATGGATGAGAGGTTCATAATCAAGCAAGTGACGAAAACTGAGTTAGATTCGTTTCAGGAATTTGCAGCCGAGTATTTCAAGTATCTAAACCAGTCTTTGGATTCAGGAAGTCCAACATGCCTTGCTAAAGTACTCGGGATTTTTCAGGTTTGGCCTTTGCTTGTTACTCCCTCCATTACATATATATTGTTCCTATTTTACTTTGTTGGTAAACCAACTGTGACTGATATTTGCTCACGATATACAATGGATACATCTTTTCAAAAAGATTATCAAAATACTCGTTTCAATAAAATTTTGTATATCAAGATATCTGAAGATAATGGTTGGATGGCCATCAAAGCGAAACGGGTACAATATTAAATGGAGGGGATGCTATATATCAGTTCAGAGTTTTGTTAATGTAGTCAGGAAATGGAAATGGAGAATGTTTTGATTCGTTTCTTGCTTCATATTTGTACCAAAGGTGACTGTAAAACATCTGAAAGGTGGACGCGAAACAAAAATGGATCTGATGGTTATGGAGAATCTCTTTTTCAACAGACGGATTTCCAGGGTTTATGATTTGAAGGGCTCTTCACGGTCTCGTTATAATGATGATAAAACAGGTGCGAACACAGTGCTCCTTGATATGAATCTCGTAGAAACATTGAGGACAAATCCTATTTTTCTCGGAAGCAAAGCAAAAAGAAGGCTGGAGCGGGCCGTTTGGAATGACACTTCATTTTTGGCTGTAAGTCTGCCTCTATATACCCTGATGTCTACTTTTTTGTTTTGTTTGTCGAATCACTAATCCATCGTACTTGTTTCATTACTATTTCTAGCTATTCATCACGCTTCACATTCAAATTAGTTGTTTCCTTCAACCCATCTTTTACTACTTTAGCTTGAGTAAGTCCACGTCAAAGAGATTAGAAAACTGCTAAATTTTCATTAAAGCACCCCTTTGTATGCCGTTAGGAATAGTCCTCTAACAATAAGTTGGGATGTCTGGTTTCTAACAGATGCTTTTCGTGTTGTTTTGCGACATCATCTAGGATCTTTCAGTTATGCTTATTGAAAACTGAAGTATCTAACACACTCCTTCCCCTCTTGGCTGTTGCGTCTTATTTCAGTCAGTTGACGTCATGGATTACTCTCTACTGGTGGGTGTGGACGAGGAAAGAAAGGAGCTGGTGCTTGGGATAATTGATTTCATGAGACAATATACATGGGACAAGCATCTCGAAACGTGGGTGAAGGCTTCTGGAATACTCGGTGGCCCAAAAAATGTTTCACCGACCATCATCTCGCCAAAACAGTATAAGAGAAGATTCCGAAAGGCAATGACAACGTACTTTCTCACTGTACCGGATCAATGGCCGTCCTGAGTCCAAGTTAGACTGTAATTTATTCGGTTCACAAATGGGTAATTGTAGTAATAGGTGATTCTTGTATATCCCCCATTTGAGCTGGACTCTACAAAGTAATTTTTATAATTTAGATGGGCACAACTGATTAATCTTTGATTGATTATCTTATCATTTATCCCCAAGCAAAATGTAACCTCGGTAAGACGGGAGGCGATCTGTGACAATATGCTCAATTTCTTTGAACTTGCTCTATTTTGACTGTTTCATTAATTGGCAAGGCAAATGAGGATATTGACCTTGAAATTAAAAGAGTAAACACCCATGTGCTAACTAATAATCATAAATGCTCGAATGAGATTGTATTACACATGCGACCGTGTTCGTGAATAAAAGTGATCTTGATGTATTAAATTGATCCATCATTTGGCTTCCGCAAACTTATTCACTGGATGTTCATAAAACATGTAGAATCAAATTAAAACTTTCTGGTAACATCAAAATTTCCATGAAACTGTTGTGATGCAAAAAATTCTTATGGAAAAACAAAACTCTGCACAAGATATTCTAGCATTGACTAGAAATCAGTCGAATTCAAAAGTTTTACACAATATCAATAAACAAAAGAACTATATAAATCTACACAAGATTTAACATCCAAGTCTATGCAAAATGAATCAGAAATTCGGCCACTCGCAGAAAGCGAGCTTTACAGTTACCATTTGGCAGACCGGCATTTCGCGGATTTCGGGTTGTCGAGATGTGGCTTAAAGGTTCGCATAACTTCCTCGTACACCGGCCTCTTATAGTCCACTGCCTGTTGAAACGCGATTTCGATATGCTGCGTCTTAACACGTAGTTGATTTAAAGAATTTAAAAGATGTGCTTGGAAGCGTACCTGATCAATGACCTCCTCAGGTGTTGCCCATTTCCAATCTGAAAATTCAACTTCGGCTTCCCCGGTTGCCAAATTGATCTCCCGGTCATCTGCTGTAAATCTCATCAGGAACCTGTAATTCAAATTCAGGTTTAACGACAAGATACATTCGAAAGCTCATCGTCAGATTAATTTGTCAATGACTAAGATTAAGAGCAATATTTCTGCAATGCTTGAGAAAAAAAAATATCAAACTCATGAGAGCGTAAAATGGACCCTCTGAAATTTACGGCAGTAATTCAGAATAAACAAGTTTGCTTACCATTTCTGAGCTTGACCATGCCATTCGCCTCCCCATAAACGATTCACCTTTGCCTTGACTGCAGGAGGGAAATCATAACTCAACCATTTCGGAGCCTGCCAATTCAGAAGCAAAAGTTGTAATTTACTTTGAAACGGAAAACAATGTCTTAATTATCTGTAACCAGAACATATAAAAAACAGAAAAAAAAACATGCTCAAGATTGTGTTGCGTCATATCAAAGGCCGCAGAACATCAACCTACGAAAAGGTGAGAGTTGAGGGAATAATATTGGCCGAATAGATCACAATAAAGTGAAGTTTGTTTTTGTCGAAGACAATTTCAGTTGATAGGGAAAAAAGATGTATCGAATGCTAACCTCAGCAATGATATCGACAGACACAACTCCCGTTTCTTCTCGTAATTCTCTAATGGCCGCTGACTTAGGGTCTTCAGAATCTTCGATTCCCCCCTAATAGTAAAAAAAAAGAACAATCAACTACTAAACAAATGCAGAATTAAGAAGTAATTCGTACTCTTTGAAATTTAGCATCAATCAGACCAAACAGAATGTTTGTTTCAGGATATATTGGAACAGATTATGAACATACGGAGGTTAAAATACATGGGGAAGAAGATACCTACAGCAACATCTCTATCGAAAAATCGACAAATTCTTGTATAAGGCAATCTCATCAATAAGACCAACCGATTGACAATAAGACCGACTAAAAAATCTTGATGAACATATGATATTATGATCTGCATTTTTATTTTGAAACTTTGATTTGGAGAATGCTAACCTACATGCTTGACTAAAAACTAGATGTGCATATATAAAAGTTTTTGCATTCTTTTACTTCTTAACATATTGAACTACTCTACTTTTGAACGTGTCTCATGCTATAAGGCCTATAAGACGGTCTGATAGGAGAGTATATGGAACTGTAGCTATCCACACCGTCAAAGTTATGTTTCCTGAACCGTTTCATTTTTAGAAAGAGAATCCATGCTACATGGAAACGAAAAGCAGAGTGAAACACGTCTAGAGAACATCAAAGTAGTACATGAAGTTTGCAAGGGGTTGAGAAATGTCGAGAATATGTTTAAAACCCACACCTGAGGCATCTGCCACGCTCCAGGGACATTTAACCTTGATGCCACAAAAACCTGCACCAGATATTAAAGATATCAATACTCACATGGACCGAAGTACATGTAGACTATACCGAACATTGCCTAGATGACCAAACAGTGATAGACTGGTGGCGTTTCATAATCAAAGAAGGTGACTAATCTATCAATGTTAGTTTCACATAAACATAAAAAAGCTAAAGACCGTAATAAACACATTTCACACGCTTGGTTAGTTGGTTTAGTGTGCTAGACGAGTAGACGAGGCAAGCAGGGTGCTGATGTTACGACTGAAGTATCTAATAATAATAGACCTTCGGTCATTGTGTTATCGAAAATTCATCAAAGATAAGAATAAACAACAGCTCACATTTTTGGACGAGCCAATATCACTAATAATTACACTATCAATCGTCTCAATTTAGAAAATGAAGAATCTATTACCTAATCAATTATCCAAATTCAATTAGCTAATATAATGAGAAATGGAGACGAAATAAAGTGGTTGACACTAAATGTAGACTATTGATTAGATAATAAAGAATCAAAATGAAAAGAATAAATGACGAGGATGCTTACTAACCTAACTGCTTTTTTGTATAAAGTAATTCTTGTGCATAAGTACGAATTGACCAATACGTATAATATTTATTTACTGTGATCACTTAATCCTTATCACGACCACTTAGACTTTAAAATGGAAATTTAACCGTCCTAAGTCTTGTCCGAGACATTTGTATTTTGTATATAGACGTTTTATCGTACAAGACAAATTTCTATAAAATTTATACTAAAATAATCGTTCATGATAACATTGACAACCCAACTAACATGCCATTAAATCCCAACAGCCAAAAGGGACTAAATACCTAAAACAACACTTTTATGAGAATCTTTTGATTAAATGGAGTTTTCAAGAAAAATAAATACGGAGTATCATTTTGGATAGGAAGTAAAAATATATGGGCAAATGGTGTCCATATAGGATCGAGTTTTACGGACCCAAACCGCCAAAAGGGACTAAGGCTGCGTTTGTCAAAATTAGTTGAAAAGGTAGCTGAAAACTGAAAAGGTAACTGAAACCTAAAAAGGTAGCTGAAATAAAAAAGGTAGCTGAAAAATATAACCTGATGATTATTATTATAGTGTTTGGTAAAACAAACTAAAAAAGTAACTGATATTGTGTAAAATGACGTAAAAAGACGATATAATATAATTATTCTAATATATTAGATAAGGGTATAATGGCAAAACAATTTATTTCAGCTACCTGAAATTTTAATAAGCTATCTGAAGTAGCTTATTATTTCAGCTAGCTGAAATTTTTTTCAGTCATCTTTACCAAACACTTCTAGAAAAATAAAGTAGCTGAAATTATGGTCAAATCTGGTAGCTGGTCAAATAAGCTAATTGAAATGGCGCGCCAAACATAGCCTAAAACTTAAATAAATAATCATATGAACATATTTTTTTAAGATGGAATGTTGTAATTAATACAACGTGAAAAATATATATTTTGACCGAACCATATTGAGTTACACAAAAATATATTCACAATGTGGCACTAGTCAAATATCTTACTCGACCTCATTTTCATAGATAATTCGAATGATGAATCGAACCATATCGAGTTTACCCAAAACTAGTAGGTAGATCTTTTAAATTTCGACCCGACCTGTTTTTGGGGTCAAGACTAGAAATTTTTGGCTAGTGACCTAAAAATCTGAAATGACCCGTTAAATTAGCGTCGTAACTCGATCCGACCCGTTCGACCTGTTGGGTCAACGAAAAGTTACTAAGATTATTAAAATATTGATATTTATTTATTATATCTGAAAAAATATAATCAAATGTTCAGTTTTATCCAATTTTTATATCATTTAATATTAAAATTATCATTAAAATAATTTAGATATGAGTATGGTAATAAATGAAAATTATCCAATTTTTATATTTTGTCCGACCTAGTCAATTGTTAACGTTTGATATTTGAGGGTTTATACATGATATAATTAATCCTTATATTTTGTGGATTAAACAACTTTTATATTATGTACATGTACGTGAGTATGTTATAAAGATTTTCGTGTATAAAGTTACTTTATATTTATTTTTGTACCCATTCATTTATTCTCTAATCTGTACTCTATCCAAGATCGAATTATAAGTCGATTTAGATTAGAATTATAATAAATTTAGTTTTAGGTCAATATAAATTTGGTACAAAATATAAAGGACGGAAAAAAATTTATTTACGCTTTTAGTAATCATTTTACTAATAAAAAAAATCAAAATTATATTTTGTTAAAGTATTTACTTAATCTACTTATTTTTAATTTTTTTTACCAATTTATCACCATTCCTTATTTTTTTTTTTACCAATTTATCACCTATGAAACTTTTTTTACCAATTTGGCAAACACTCTCTACTTTTTTTTTACCAAAATGGTAGTTTGGCCTATATTCTACTCCAATAATGGTACAATTTCACCGGATCCTTACCCCGAGATTTCCTTAAGACATTTGGTTAGTAGCGGTTTATGATTTTGACTGCTATCAACAATGTGCGACTTTAAACATAAAAAAATAAAAAAATTCGAGGTCCAATGTGTATTACACTAGTATTAATTTACATTAATTTAACAACCTAATTAAAAAAAATCGACGACGTTTTCAAACGAATCGACATTTTTTTAAAAAAAAACCAAAACATCACAAACTCACTCCTCTCTACTCCCTCTCTACCAAAAACCTCCCTAAAAAACTAAAACCCTAAAATCCTTTCCCACCCCCGACTCCACCACCGTCCCAACCAAACCCCCACCCCGACCCCGACCCCACTGCCGTACGCTGCCCCACCACACTGCCCCACCACAAACAAGTAAGTGAGTTGAATCGTTTTTATTAGTTTTCTTTAATTTGATTTATGTTTCAATTAAGTTATAGATTTAGTTTTTTTTGGTTTGGATGTTGATATGAATGCAGATTGATGTTGTTTGGCCTTAGAATATGCCCTACATTAGTGTTATTAAGTCGTTTTTGGGACGAATTGAAGGTTGAATTCGGGTTCCGGGTCGAAGTAATGGCGAAATTAAAAAAAAAAAGTCTGAGCCTCGGGATTTACATGCAAATGCCCATATTTACCCTTCCCCACGTGCAGTGGTTGCATTGTTTGAACTTTGAAGTACGAGCATTTTGCCAACTACCCATTACTCTCTTGCATTCTATATTTCTACATTTAGTCTTGTATAAGACGGGTCGACCCGTCTGAACCTTAAGACGGGTCGGATCCCCCACCCCTCCAACCCCGACTCTATATAAACC